>JNEU01001128.1:0-21425 GCA_000697475.1 Lichtheimia corymbifera B2541
TCCACCAAAATGATACGTGTGATGTGCCAGACGTGGTGTAATAACAATGTAAAGTGAGGAAAGGGGGATTCTTATAACTCGGTAGTCCTTTGACAGATGTAGACAATAAAAGATATAATAATGCGTTCCTGTACCGTTCTGACCACGTCGTTCTGATACCAGGCAACCACAAAATTAGAGAAAGAAAACGATGATTCTAAAAAGTTTATTTTGATGTCCCTTTTACTGGCAAGGGATCAGCCACAGAAAAGGTTTCACATTCATGCAAAAAACATTGGCCATGTATAATAAGGAGGAAGGGAGCCGCTTGTGGGCTGCAGGCTGCCACTTCACTCCGACCAATGATCCACCAGACTACTTCTACTCCAAATTGCTCCACAACGATCCTCCCAAATAAGATGGCGTCTTCAATATCGATATCCTTGGCTACTCCGCTACACCACGGTACTTCTTTCATCAACATACAACGACTTTCCAAACCAGGCAGGCCACCAGTATATATATCACCACGCGCCGTGTCAAAAACAAGCAAGAAGCGTGATTCCATGGTGTAGTTGGTTATCACACCTGTCTAACACACAGGAGGTCTCCGGATCGAGCCCGGATGGAATCAATAAAAACAGTCATTAAATTGGTTGTTTAACCTTTTGTTTTCCTTCTGTAAGTCGATCACGTGATATGTTTTCGTGGCATTTTGCTGTTTTCTCGTTTTCGTCGTGTTTACCATTGATTATGGCGTCTAACGCCTTTCCTTTGCACCTTCCTTTTGTACAAGGCATGATATAAGCGAAACGAATAAGGAAGAACCTCGAAAAAAGAATATTTATATCCTAGCATAGGTTATTGTCCAATCTTAGTATCCTTGTCTTTTCTCTTCTAATAATCACATCTACATCGTGCAAACAGAAGATTCACATCCCTTTCATACGAAATCTCAGGGGGGACATAGAACCAAAAATACACGTGATAATATTGCATAGAGGCAATAACGAGCATGCGAGTCAATATAACATACTTCTTTAATACACATCAATACCATTTATGCATACCATCTTGAGGCAGTAATCAATCATCTATCTTCGGAAGCTTATACGGTTCAAATTTCTGACGAAAATAATCCTCATCTTCTGCATGAGCTTCATCCAACGTCCGATCGTGAACATTGTCGATATTATGCATGTATAGATGTTGGCAATACGAAAGCCGTTATATCACACCCATGCCGGAGCGGAGAACATTCACATTCGTATGCAATGCTTATCGACTATGAAGATCACAACGACATCTCTTTTAAAACGAACGCTTACACATACATCCTCAAACAGCGTTTTATTCCGGGGAACTTGAGCACAGCAAGTAATTTGGATTATTGACACCATGTTGGATGATGGGAATCGCCAATTTACTACTATCTAGATCCTGAATTATGCATGCACAATCAATCACATCAAGGGGCTCCAACATCAATCTATCAGCTCATCACCATTTTCAACAAACATTTTCATTCTTTGTGGTTCCCAGAAATACCCACGCCCATCGTGTAATAATATAAACAAGATGAATGTTGTCGTCCAACGCTTTTGTTCCACACATCTCTAATTTCTTCCCATCATATCGCCTTTGATCCCCGATACCTTCAAAAACCCATAGCCAGTGTCATGATTCACAGCATCGTATCAAGTTCCTTTTGTTCGTTTGTAACACCATCAAATTCGAGATCGATGATGACCAACGTCGAGCTTGTTACATACACTACTTGGCTCACTGCATGCTTAATCCGTTATGCTAAAGAAAGGGTGAGTTGTAATACAATATGGCACGAGTACATGAACGTACCATGCTTACATACACTATAAGGGGCAATAAATTCAGTATGCCTAAACCGCGGGCCAACTCCCTTTCGCTTTATTCACATTTTCATCAATATCAGGTAAATAAGCTTTTCATTCATTGCAAAGTATCCACTATGGCTAATACGTTGTTATTGCAAAAGCATGCAAAAGCGAAAGACTACCGACTTTAAGGATTACATCGCCAAAAAAAAAAAAAAAAAAGAGCAAGGAGAAGTACACGTTCGGGAACTCTTGCAGAAAACACAGCTCTTTCAGAAGAAGATTAATAAGAGCTCCGGTTGATTGAAGAAAACCTCTTGGAAACAACAAAGGAAACACTATAGCCTGTAACGTTGCTCAAACAAATGGATGCTATCGTCACAGGTGGGAAGCTTGGGTCAATAACACCTTCGATGAAGGGGTTGATCTACGGTCAACTGATCAATTCTCGATGGGTAAGCCTAGACCTGAAGCATTTATTATTTTTCTCGATCTCAGTCTTCCCCTAAGACAACTTCACAAGGTAGATATCGCTATATCTACCTCCATTCCGGCCGCAGTACAATACATCACCCAATCCAACCCTTTGACGAAGGAAAGGCTGGATGAACCGGTAATATGCATGTCATCTGGTGGAGGAGGGTATGTTGTTTTATTTTGAGTGGCAGGATAGTGTTTTATTGACTTCTTCATCAACTAGACTTTTTTTTCACAAGTTAGCAACCAAGTTTGTTCCGGGGATGACGCTAACAAGGCTGTGCAAAAAGCTTTTCGTAAAGGAGGAGCTGCATGTAAGTTGATGATATGTTGTCATTGGACTGTACTAATTGACATTATCCATAGAATACTAGCAGCTTCATCGAATGTCCAACCGTGTCGCTCATTACCCTCCATAGACCAACACAATATCAGCTTTGACGTATGATCTCATCACGGATTAAAGGTTGTTGTTTCATTGAATGATTTATGAAAAGCAAAACGCGGAAAAGGTGGAGGGGAGAGTAAATGTATCTGATGTCTAGTTGTTCTTGGATGGTTTCTTGGCTAAAAAATGAAAAAGCGACGTTTTTAGTCGTTGATACACTTCCTTCCCATCCACTTTCCTCTCTTTTGATATTCTCTGCACCACTACCATCCATGAAAGGCGACAACACTTACTTCCGTATTTTGAACGACTGGTTGTGCGGGAAGCAACACCCTGCAAATCATGAGCACCACGAACAAGATGATATCGTACACCGGGAAGATCAGGAACACGACCACCACGCACCAAAACAACCGAGTGTTCCTGAAGGTTGTGGCCTTCACCAGGAATGTATGCGATGATAGTTTTGCCATTGGTCAATTTGACACGAGCCACCTTACGGACAGCAGAGTTGGGCTTCTTGGGCTTTGTCGTGTACACCTTGTTGCAGACACCCTTACGCTGATAACAGTTGTCTAATGCTGGAGACTTTGAAAGTGTCTTTTTCGTTTTACGGCACTTGCGAATGACCTGGTTCAATGTGGCCATGGTTGCCTTTTGTTGTTGCATGGGTTGCCAGTTCATTGTGTGGGGACGAAGCTGGTTGACGATGCTCATGGCGGGTTGTTGCATGGTAGAACGTTGCAATGGTGCAAATGCTGATCGCAAAGGAGAGCCTCGGGCGAGCAACGATCGGAATGCCTGCATTGTTTTGTTGTTGTGTCAAAGAGGAGGAGAAGGAGAGAGGCTATTGTGAGACAGTCCGCCATCCCGAAAATGTTTTTTAAACAGCCCTGGTGTCACATGACTTGGACGTACTCATTGAGATAGCCCTGGTACCCACCAATCCCTATATACCCAGCACTATATTGGAGCAAAGATATAATAAAGAACAAGATAATCGGCAAATGGCTTTGCTTTTATATTTGCGGAATTGTATACAGTACTTGTTTAACTATATAGAAGTGGTGGGCATAAATATACATCAAGGACAATAAAAGGTAGCAAGGAGAAGAGTGTTTTTAGGTATCCGTAACCCGTCGGATGGATTTCCAATGCCCGAGAGATCTACTTGGATCTTCATGGTCAGCTGGTCATTGATTGCATCAGTTGATTTTGTCGCATACCGTTATTATTTAGCTTGTTTTCTCTTACTGGCAGCTTCTCGATTGTGGTAGCGTTTGCTTGGTACGGATTGGGAGCGTTTAAGATTGGATGTGGCTGTAGTGTTTCCCTGCTGTGATACAGGTTGTTCCGAGAATGGTGATCTTTGCTTAGTTTTGACAGTTGTCGATGAACGCTGCAATTTGGCTGTACGAGGCTTTTCCCCTAAGCCATGTTTTTGCAAATCCACCAATATCCGTGATAAATCAACATGTTGATGGCGACGACCTGTTGATGTTGATGTGGATGGAGTGACTGATTGTTTCCGACGTCGGGGAACTAAACAATGGGTTGGTTATTAGTTGTTCTCTATGCATCCCATCGTCTCATCTTTTCTTCCTTACTGGTAGCTGAAAATGATTCACGAGGTACCAATGTTTGATTGGGTGGAATACATGATCGTGGAACTGCAAACCGTTGCTGATGTTCTATCAGGAATTCGAGTACTCGTTGTGATTCCTTGTAGCCAGCTGGATTAAGTTCGTCGTCGGGATGAGACAAGACGCCCTAATGCATGGAAATAAGCTATTTGCCTGCATAATTCCTCCTGCTCTTCCCAAATAAAAACTTACAGGAGCAAAAACAGCCGCCAGGGCTGATACATCCATCCGTGTCTTATCCCTTGTCATTGAGAATAGGCCGAGCATATCCATAATGTAGAGTAATAAGTACTGATGAACCAAAGGCAATGACAGGATGAGATTCTGGAACGCTTGTATTTTCGCATCCAGACTGGGAAATTCATCATCTACGTGGGAGAGAGAGAAAGAGTTATTAAGGTTACTTGTTAGTGCACTAATATCCATGCCAGACTTACTCATTGTGTCTTTAAAAGCTCGATAATGATCCAGCGTGATCACAGGTTCGGGCAAATGATTCAAAAAGCGCCGCATCACGTTGGCTGCATCGTGAACAGTGAAATCGCCTTCCCACTTGAACTTGGCTCCAAAGTCTTCAGATTCATCAAACACTGTTTGCAACATTCCAATCCGCTTGCTGCTGCCAGAGATACGGAAAACACCTTCCACCATCAATCCTATTAAAATGAGTTGTTACTATCTCCCATTGCATAATATCCACTACCACCATCCTCATTAACCTACCTTGCTCTTTTAAAAAGGCACCACATTTGGCGACCACCGTTGGGATGATACCATAGCAACTCATACCGCTCGAGGCGTCCACATAGGATATACTTGAATGAGCATACCTGATGGACTCGGTCAAGGGAATGCCAAAGACTCTATGTCCTGTCAACAACATAATGAGAAGGGTTGTTGTCTATTTATTCAATTGCAGCAAACGAACCGTTGCTAGAGTCTGTTGTATTGTCGGAAACGTTGTTGGGTTTTGGATTACTTGCGACCTTCTTCCACCAGGCACGAATGAGAGTCTTTTGAGTAGGTGACAGTACGCCCGGGACGTCGAATGAAGACATGAGAGTCGATGACTGTAGGCGTATAGCAAGTATGGGTATATATATATCAAAGGGGAGAAGGAACGGAGGGAGTAGCTGAAATAGTAAACTTGAAGGGAAAAGATGCTGTGATGCACACGACACCTTGCACAAATTGATTTATAGTCGCCCTTGACACCACACTATTCACCCACACGCCTACTCCTTTGTCTACCACAAACCTCCCTTTTCTAATGACATTAAGCCCTAGTGTTTGATATATTTCACAACTACACGCTCGTTCAAATAGTATAAACACTGCTCACTGCATGCACATCTGGTCCTTATTGATCTACGTCGTACTTGCCCAATCTGGCTCGCTCCAATCCATTCGCTCTCAGCTCCTTGTACTGTAATATTTATAACATCCTTATCCATTTTCGATGATTATTCACGGTTAGATAAAGGGCAAAGGATATGCTTTATTAAAGCTGTTTCAGTACACAAAACATGTAGAGTCCCGTTCGAATAAGCGCATGTGACGGATTTATGCCAGCACTCCCACGTCACCTTTTGAACTTTGCCCTTGATCAAAAGCTTGATAGCGATAAAAGTGGCAAGTTCTGCAAGTCTTTTTTGCTGAGTCAAATCTGGGGCAAAGCACGCACTGACCATAGTGACCGTAGCATGAGCGGGGTATCGCGCAATGGTACGACATTGTCTATTTTCTTCAGCATCAAACCCATATGCGATATCAACGCCGAATTCTACTTGTAGCTGCATAGCGTGTTTTAATTGTAGAATACGATTGTTACTATGACGGGATATAGAATGATTAAAGACGGTGGCGCTTTTCATTGTGCTCATTCACAAAACAAATGAATGTAACACAATTCGTCATCTGGACAATAGAATAGCGGTCTTGGTATCCTGGCTGGAACCTGGGAAGCACATGTATCATTCACATGACATATCAATCAAATGCAAGTATGATACATCTAGTCGCTTCCATACTTCCTAATGTGCAAACTACACGTGGAGAAAAAACTGGGAAGAATTGAAAATGCAGAGTTTAAGCTTGTTGATGTGAATGCAAGATGGCCAAAGAAAAAGGGATGATGCGATTGTCTTCAGGACTAATGTTGGTGTTCTGCCAACTTTATATACGTTAACCACCGATCGCATGATGGCATCAAGTAGGCCACGTAGTGTAGCATTGATCTCTTACTACACATTGTCGCTTCATTCATTGGCTATCGGTTTCGTTAAGTAAAACCCCAGGTTATCATTCCTGCTATTTTCGTTTCAGGGTACATCAGATGAGGTGTGATGGCATGATTTGACAACAACATGACATCATCTTAGCATTGTACCTGCGCGTTATACATTGACCGATATTACTTTAATCTCTAACCAAGTCCTTAATGTGATATGAATATACACAATCCAGCATCCAGCAATTTAAATGCATTTGCTGAGTAAAAAAAGCGAATAGCCAAGTTGCGTTTCAAATTCCTCAAGTCGCGTCGTATAAGCCCTGCACAAGACCATGAGAGCTTCCATTTCCTTACCATCTTGTTGCGTGTCATTGCTAACCGGGTGTTAGCCGTGTACCAACATCAATAGCAAGAAACAGTAAATGTGCCAAAGAATTATAAGGAATACATATATGTCATCGCCATGACAACGGTATCAGAGGAATGGATGCATTTACTATTGAACGAGCTATGCATCCAAAAGAGACCGTAAGCCTAACGAACATTGTATACAGGCTGTAGATTACCGTTCATCCGTTTAATGCATCAATAAAAAGGAAAGAAGAACCTGAGCGTATTATATGCATGATAGTGTAGGGGAGGATGACGGGTGTGCGTCCAGACTTGTATAATGCAAAGAATGCATTTCCTATTATAACTATTCCCGCCCTATCGTCTTTTTTGTTTTTCTTTCTTTCATTCCTTTTCTACTTTTTCCATAATCATTTCATACAACTTGCAGTACTTTTAATAATAGAACATGATGCAATCTTCTGTCATGGATGCGCTATTCTGCAATGACCAGGAGCAAGTGGCAGTGTCCCAGCAACAGTTACAGTCGTCATCAGATCAGGATCACCATCGACCACCACCACCACCTCTTGCGAACAGTTTTTTAGATTATACACCGGACTTGACGACAGAGACACCAGATGACGATCCAATGACCAGTTTTGATGATTTCTACATGTCACCACAAGTGTCTTCGTACCTGCAATACCTTAAAGAAGACCCTTCACCCATGGAGCGTTGGCCTGTGCTACAAGATTGGCTCGGATTGGATACCAACAACTATGCATCAAACGAGTTTCTGCTTGGGTTACCAACCACAACTACCACCACTAATACAACCACTACAGCAGCACCAGCAGTGTCAGCAAGTGATCCTCCAACATCCGATTGGTTATACGATCCCTCCCATTGTTACTTCCCCGCCGATCATAGACCTTCTATCGACTCTTCAGCATGCACGGACGATTTGCAAGACTTGATTGGCATGGGTGGCATGACACGCGACTTTGTTAGTTTGAGTGTAAGTGTTCTATTGGTATACATGGCATATTATCAAATAGAGCTGACACACGTACGGGTGGCCAGGACGTGAATTCCTTTGTTGCGGAGGCCGATTCCCAAAAACATGCAGCATCGATTCATTTGTCTTACGCTGCACCAGATCATTTACAAGTCGCAGCCGCTGCAGCCGCTGCAGCTGCAGCAACCACATCATCCTCAGCTCCTAATGACAATGCTCTCGGTATCACCAGCTTTGTATCCATGCCAGTGGGGTTGAACCAAATGGCATTAGCCAGTGACTCTGATAGCGAGACTTCTTCATCCCAAGGTGTTGCACAAGCAAGTGGTCATATCAAACCTCTCATGAAAAAGTCAGCATCTTCTTCTACCGCCATCTCATCATCATTGCGACGTAGAAGAAACCTTCGCAAATCATCATCATCGGATATTTTGCAGCATAGACGTCATAACCACAAGGTACTTAAACGATCCTCTGATAGTATCAGCACACTCCTTGCCCGTCAACGATTATCCGATGTGGAAGACGAGGAAGAGGATGAAGACGATGAATATATTTTCAGGGGGGACATTGACGATGATGATTTTGCATTGCGCACTTCATCCAGCACATCCACGGCTTCGTCTGCTTCTGCTCGCAAAGGTCGCAACGTTGACAAGGCCTGTAATCACTGTAAACGATCTCACCTACGCTGTGATAATATGCGTCCTTGTCGCAGGTGCATTGCTACGGGTAAAACTGGATGCAAGGACGTTGAACATAAGCCAAGAGGTCGGCCTCGCCTGAACAAGAATATCAAGAAAGAAACATCACTTTTGTAATTGACGTAATCCCTCCTCCAATCCCACCTATTAGTAACTCTCGCTCACTTGTAGTCGCGTTCTCCTTTTCTTTAAGATACCCCCCCAATGCTTCTCACGTAATATTAATAGATACAAAGATATTAGATTGTATGAATAGTCTTTGGAACGATATCATCTACTTAAGAGCTAGCTGCCTTTGGGGTGAAGCAGTGCATGGTTTTGGTCATCATTAAGAATAACTGTTTTCTCCTTTTCTGGCGAAGAGGTATCCGAGTGTGCTTGGCGTATGTCCATGGCTGATGCAGCCCCATGATCTACAGGGACACTGGTGTGCTTGAAAGAGGACATGGCTTCTCGAAAACCAAAGTCTAGTGAGCTGGCAGGAGATGAATTGTGCTGTTTATCAAATGCAAAAAGTCGTAAAGCTGTAACGGCCTGTACATTTTGTCGATCCACTGCTAGATCAAGTGGTGTCTATATCATCAAGGACATGATGAGTAACGTGTTGTTGTCATACTTTTTCTACCTCCCTCTCCCATACCTTGTCACATTTGTCTTGTATATCTGCCTTGGCATGTCGTTTTAATAAAGCCAGAACCAAGCGTACGCTATTGTTTGCTGCAGCATAATGTAAAGCCGTCCATCCGTTTTCATCCGTTTCATTCACATCACAATGCCATTGAAGTAAAAATTCAGTCAAAACTTCATCGTCTTGATCCACAGCTTTTTGTAATGCGGTCTGTAGTTGGTGATTATCATTCTTGTAGTCCACTTTGGCACCTTGTACGAGGCAACGAAGTGCATCTCCAAGTTGAGACTCAGCAATGGCATCCCAAAATGCTTGATCGAGTGATGTTGGATTGCTTGCATGTGCTACAAACGAGCGCTTCACGTATTTCTCCGTAATCCATAGATCACGCTCTGGCCTAACACCAATAAAAATACACAGTTTGGTCAAATTCCAAAATTTCGGATGCCCTATCAGCCGATAAACGATCATTCCTCTACCAACCTTGATGACGTTGAATCAATTCGAAACGCTTCCATGTCTTGAGGCACATACTCTTGGAATATTCCATTTGCGACCGTGTTGCCCAAACGAAGCATCACCTATAGTACATGCAATATGAGTGACCCTTTCCCTTTGCTATACGACACCCATTTACCTCTATGGATTCAGGTTCCCATTTATCCAAGGCGATGGATCTGACTTTGCTCACGTGTACACCAAGGCTTCGATGGATCCCTGAACATTCTATGCATACGATGACGCCCAAATTGGTACTCGCCCACTCTGGATCTATTATCGTTGTTTTAGTAAAGAAAACATTGTATACAGATTACTTTATCTTACTTTCGGCACCACAATCCGCGCATTGTTGGTTTCCTGGTTCTTCACGCAATGTTCTCAATAGCTGTTGTTCTGCGTCTGAATGAGTTGGCGTGAATGGTCTTTGTTTCGACTGAGATGATGTATCCGTGCCACCCTATTGTCAGGTTATGAGTTATCCAGCATATGCATACGATACCACCATACCGTTTGCATCGGCAACAGGGGTTCAGGCATGGCCTTATCCGAATTGAGTGCCATTTGGCTCGCTGACTTTAACGACTGCACCCAATCAAGCATATCCTGCTCATTCTCTGCTTGCAATACGAGGACACTACCCGAGAGCATATCTCAATATAGACGCCTTTAAATGATCCAAATATGAAACTTACCGAGATGGTGATATGACCTCAAAGCAAAAACGTCGATCATAGCTGTCAGTGAGTTTAACGCTGCACACTCGAAGGTTGTATGAGGAAGGCAAATCATCATCCTTGGGCTATATATACCATGAGTCAGTGTATTCCTCCCTTCTAGGTATCAGCAATGTAAAATATACCTTTGGACCACGCATTGTGCAATGCAATTCTTCTCCTTCGATGGTGAAATATTTACGCACCCATGTCTGCAATACACGGCCTCCACGACGTTCAAAAAGATAGCCTGCTTTTGATACAGGGCCTGATCTTGGATTCGATAGTGATGCTGTGCTCTCGTTCAACGTGGGATTGTAATCAGCCGTATCGTTCTATTTATGAAATGAGTAACAGCATATCAAGATGCCATATCCACTTTTTTTTTTTACCTGTGCCCATGAAGTCTGATAATCTTGACTCTCCACCGATTCTTCGTTGTATCGTTGTCGCGACTACGAGGATGATTTCAGTAAAAGTCAACGAGGCTTTTGCAAAGTTATTACGTCGTGCAACAAGCCTAATCAAACATAGTCTCAGTAAGGACCTCGATAGCAGCATATGTGTGCAATCATTTACCTGTCAAATCGCGCATATAAGGCTCCAAATCTTTGAGGATCTCGTAACTTTGGTGATGGAATGATGATTTGGTATACATATATGCAAGAATCTGCAAATAGCACTGTTAGATCCCATGCCGTAATCCCTCCCCAGATACATGAATCAAACTTACATCTTCCATGTAATCCACCTTCTTTTTAGCTTCCACGTCGTTCAACTTTTGCACATAATCCATATAGACTTGATGGAATTGCTTTCTTGTATCTGCGAGCTCGTTTGCTGACTGACATACATAAAGTTAATGGCTAGCCGACTACCGATGGATTGTTCCCTTACCTCGTTGATCGTCGGATCTCTAGGCTTTTTCCCCATGTACTTGGATAACGCTGAATCCAAATCATCACTGGATCTCTCGAAACGCTTCTTTGCTTCCTGCAAACAATTGGCTTGTGTTACAATCAAATCAGTACCGAAGAGGATTGCTCTCTTTTACCTTTACGGGTGCAATTGTCTCCTTCATGAACTTCTCCAAGGGTTCAATAAAAGTGGTCTCGACGTGTGCATTCTATCCACCCGATAAGTCATTGATCTTCAAGATTGCTGTTCAACATACAAACATATTTCGACACTTCTCCACTTCGAGTAACGATTTCCCAAACTTTTCAAGTGCATACGCTATATTCCTCTGCATATCAGACATGCTGTGTTTTTAACAAGAGTTGCACGTTTCTTACCAACGATCGGGTCATCTTGAGATTGGCCAAACGATACGAATCCCAGTGCCAGTTCTTGCTGTCGTAGGCTGTATTCTGCATAACACGAGCATGGAGTGTTGGTCATCTCGATTGGCGTTGTCATTGGCTGTCAGCTCTACCTTCGTATAAGCTCACTTGAGAACGGGATAGTTTCAGGAGCACTTTCAACGACGACTCGAAATGTTGGATGGTTTCCTCATGGGCATTAACGCGTCTTCTGAATTTGGGAGAGTCTTCCAGACATCCCTTTAAATCAAGCGCCGGCATCTCGTTGGTAATAGTCGATATCGCTGTTTACACACGCTTGGATACAAGGAAGCTGCAGAAAGAAAAGGATCAGGGCGTCTGGCTTCTTACTCGCCCGTCTTTACACTCCGTTTCGATCCATTGGCATGATTCTTGATAATGATTTTCAGTGATAATGTACCACTTTGTCAATAAACTTGTCTTTTGATTACCTACCGTCTTGACCGACTGTGATTCCAATTCTTAAAGAGATGTGTACAAAAAGCATTCCGCTATAGATGTTGCCATGGCCTTAAATAGACGTTTCCCTGGAAACAGCTATAAGTTTGAATCCAGATTGCTTTCTAACATACGATACATGGGTGCATGAAAGATGCATGTTGACGTGTACTGCTTCACTTGGGCGTATCGCAAACAGCTTATCTTCTATCGTATATCAATAAGCCTTAAAGGATCTAACTCATAATAAGGAACGCATATAATGTTATGGTTGGCAACCTTTGTTCAAGACACAATGAATCAATCAGACCCTTTCTCATCCCCCCTTTTTTTCTATATCACAACATTTACAAGTGAATGGACTTCTACGGACCTGCATAAATCGTTTTATAAGACAACGCATCAAATAGCCATACGCAGCGAGAACACCTACACTATCTCTTGGCTGGCTAACGCAATGTCGTATTCGCTATAGTAGCCTTTTAATACAATATCGTCCACAGGAGATAGACTAGGCGCCAGATTGAGAAATATGACGCGTTGCTCTAACGCGTGGTATATCGAATTGAGTAATGCTACCTTTCAGTCCTCATGCAGGCGAATGTATGGACGTTGGAGGTGGATCAAGTTTACTTTGAGATAACGAACCCACACTTCATGCCTGAAAAGAAATACCACTACTGGCTCATCTTGAAATGTTTGTCTCATTGTGTCCCACTCTTATACTTGAACAAAGCTAATGGTGTGCATTGACATCTTTTGGGAGTGTGGAGAAGAATTGCTCGTTGACATCTAGTGTGATAGGTAGATCTGGTGTAACGAGCATCTCGGACTTTACTCATATACATCGTCAGATTGTATTCTCGATCCTTGTTTTGGTTTGACAGCTAGGTCTTCAATGCAGCAAATGAGATCACAAAGTATCATCGTCTATGACTAGACATAAAGTGTATTACGTTGAGTATCATCGTTGGTACCACTCAATGCATAACATTGAAATGAAACCACCCTCCGTGAGCTCGGGTTTGGTGTGAAATGGATAATTGCAAAGGGCGTTACACTAGGCGGGATTCAAGGATCGGTTTGCATCGTGGAAAGAGAACCCATGCTACTGTAATCAAGGCTTCTTCACACACGCACAAATTCAATAATAATGCGCGAATATAAATAACCTTTAGTAGTAATAGTCATCTGAAATGATATGCAATCTTTCCCCACCGATCCTTCTTATGAAATGGGACAATGCAGCAGCATCAGGATGTTATAGAAGAGATAAGCGTAGTATGATTTATCTTTATACAAGGAGTATCGAGCTGGCCATAAGATGTACAATGATAAAACAGTAACGCATCATGTCCGATGTCCCGGCCTTAACACGATAAGCTTTCCCTCCGATGTTCGGCTATATGCGTGCTTGTACGTGTGTGCAACCGAGCGGTGGTTTTCTCATTCTCTCTTTTGTGGTTTGCACGCACCCACGCTTACTCTATTTCTTTTCCACACGCTTCACACACCACTCCACAGATTCCAACATGGAAGGCACTACCACCGGTTGTTTCGATTCTCTCTTTGCAGCATTCGGCAAGAGAAGCTCCACTGCTCAATCGTCTCGCATTCCTCCTGCTTATACACCTCCCACTGAGGAGAAACTACCCGCTTATGAAGAGTGTGTCTCCAAGGTAAGTGTATATGCTTTTATCTTGTAGCCTCGGTGCTTATATCATGGTATCATAGGCTATGAGCCAATTGGACGTCAAGCACGATACCCAGTTGGAACGTATTGTATCAGATGCCATCCAAGCTGTATCAGGCGACTTGCGTCAAATCAGTCTTGATGTAAGTTTATCTTTTTTCCACGTTACCTAATAACCAGCATGATACTTACAACAACCGATTAGTTGCACGAGAATATGGAAACGGGCATGAAGGAATTCCACGCACATCAAATCTTGACCGACTATCTCGAGAAGCAGGGCTTCAAGGTCACTCGTCATGCTTACGGTATGGAGACCGCTTTCACTGCCGAATTCACTCGTGGTCAAGGTCGCCGTATTGGTTTCTGCTCTGAATATGATGGTCTCCCAGGCCTTGGTCAAGGTATAGCATTGCAAGTAATATATCACACAATATACTTAACCTTACTTTTAGGTTGTGGTCATAACTGCATTGCCATTTCCGGTGTTGCAGCAGCTATTGGTGTCAAGGCAGCCTTAGAAAGTGGCAAGGCATCCGGAAAAGTCATGCTCTTTGGCACCCCAGCTGAAGGTTGGTATATGGTGTTCATGCTTTCGGTCATATAACACTAATTTGGGTATGTGATAGAGCTTTCAATCGGCAAGATTGTTTTGGTACAAAAGAGAGCATTCCAAGATAACGTTGATGCATGCTTGATGCTTCATCCAGCGTAAGTGTGGATTGCTAGTCAATGTTGTGCTTTGTATTTACCCACGATGATTTTGCTAGTGCCTATGACTCTGAGCGTGCTGCTTTAATTGCTATCCATGATGTGCGTGTGGAATTCTTTGGTAAAGCAAGCCATGCTTCAGCTGCTCCTTGGGAAGGTAAGCTATTAACGAGGAGAATACATTTATCATCGAGAATGGTAATTGACAAGTTGTTGTGCATGGATAGGTGTCAATGCTTTGGATGCTATGGTGCAATTGTGGAACAATATTAGCATGATGCGACAACAATTGATGCCCACTGATCGTGTGCATGGCATTGTTACAGATGGCGGCAAGGCGGTAAGTCGTTGGGATAAAGCATGGAATTATCTCTGACATGGTGATTGTATAGCCCAATGTCATTCCCGATCATACATCCGCTTTCTTCTTTGTCCGTACCACCAAATATGATCAAATCATCCGCTTGATGGAAAAGATGGAAAACTGCTTCCGAGCTGCTGCCATGGCAACCGGTTGTGAGGTTAAGTGGACATGGCGCGAGATTGGCGTCACCAAGGGTGAGTAGCAATTTTAGCTTTGCTATTGGAAAACAAGTATCTCACCTATATTACTTTATATAGATGTCGTTCAAAACGGTCCTATGGCTGATGTATACAAGGACTTTATGGAAAGAACTGCTGGTACCAGCTTCCCCAGTATCGCTGAGCAAGAAAAGAAAGGTGGTGGATCAACAGACATGGGCAACGTCTCCTATGAAGTACCTACTCTGCATCCTATGAGAGCTATCGGCACCACGGCTGCCAATCACACAATCGAATTCACAAAAGCTGCAGCCACAAAGTACGCACATGAAGCAACCCTCCAAGGTTCCGAAGGCTTAGCTGTAACTGCACTCAAGGTCTTGAACGATGATAGCTTTTTCGAGGTTGTGAAGAAGGATTTCGAGGCTACTGTTCGATCGTAAGAGCTAGAAACCGAGTTAATAAAGTGTACACATACAACGTGGATCCTATTTATGCAACCTCACCCCTACTATATGTTGGCGATCGGATAAATTAAGGAAGCTCATGTTGTTATGCATTGACTGCTGCCATATGATTGACTGCCTTGTCCCTGATTTTCACCCATACCTACCATACTTGAGTCCTTTTATAAGCATATGGTACCGATCAACATGAAAAAGCTGCCAATTTGAGAATACACCAGTATCACAGAAGCCATGTATGCTGGTTTGGACCATGTGAATAGAACATAGAACCAATATATTATGATCCACGTGATGATTGCGTGAAGTTGTGTGTGGCGAGACCTTATATAAGAATGCCGTTGCATTATTGCTTAACATGGGCTTTGATCAGAATATTGTGCAGAACTGAGTTACATGACAATTTATGCCTGCGATATAACCAAATGAGACATGTTTCTTGCTTCCATGTTCAACAAGGGGATCACGCAATGCTTGGTCATGGCGTAACACAAAGCTTTCTGATGACGGAACAGAAATGCCGATGCGTTTCAAACAATGCTTGGCACACAAAATGGCATGTTTATTGTGTATTGTTCTGATGCAATATAAGGGGGCAAAGAGCAAATGTACTACGCATGAGAGAAGCACAGGAACCAATAAGTGACGTTTTGTGCAGCCACCTGTTGGGTGGCAAAGGTTAAAAAAAACCACAGCCCTTTCTCCGTGTGAGCCCTTCTTTTCCTTTCTTTACTTTTCTTTGATTTCCATATGCTTGATCATCATATTCATGGCAACAGCCGAAGGTCTTGGATCCTCAACTGGTTTTCCCAGTGGACGTCATCCACCACCAATACCATCGATTCTTCACAAGAACAACGACAATCATCACCCAGCGACGTGGTATCCCAACCCACATCTTCGGCTTCGTCGATTGAGAACGTAAAACAACCAGCCATATCCATTACAACACACGTACCTGGAAAAGGTCAACAACGTGATTCTGTGTGCTTTGAAGAGGATATAGATGACGACGACCAGTTTTCGTCAAAGTCTGCACATCGACGCGATAGCAAAGAACGTTCCATTCTAGGAGATCTTTGGTCTAGAGCGCGCCGTCATTATCCGCATTATCCTCGATTCCATTGGCCACACCATCATCACAAGAAGCATCATTTGCATAAGAACAAAAACAATTCCGAAACAATGCTTCCACACAGCTTGAGTCGTTTAAGCATTGCTTCTTCTCGCCGACGATCTTCTTCACAAAACGAAGATTCATTGACAATAGATGATGCACATCGTCTTTCATCCAGCTTCCAAGAACATTCTTATATTGCCGCCCCAACTACACGCCCCATTTCTGTATATTCACAACCACTCACTTCACGTCCAGTGTCAATCTACTCGCAAGCCTTTGATGACAACGATGAAGACGATCATATACAATGGTCGGATGCAGAGCCACCATGGGCGATTAGTCCTGAGCTAGTAAAGATGGTTATGGACAATGAGTACGTATTTAAATCTAAGCATTACACAAAGACTCACACGATCTTTGATCAGTCTTTTTTGTAGCCCCCTGCATGATATTGGTGTGGAAAAGCATGTGCTGCATGTTGGGTAAGTCATTCTCCTTTCTTGCGCCAATACAACATGTATTCTTATCAATATGTTGTAGGCCTGGAGATTGGGCAATGGATGTTGCAACAGCGTATCCAAGGTGGAGGGTCACTGACTTGTTGGCGATGGATCAGCAGCAACCTTCCAACCCTCACCGACGACGACGCCACAATCTCAAAACAGTACGATGTCCTAATTTAGTTGATGGTGGGCTTAGCAACATGGCCGATCATTCTTTTGATATTATTCGGTGTCAATTCCTGAACCTATCCATTTCTGCACAAGAATATAACGAGCTATTACAAGAAGTCTGGCGTGTATGTGCGCCTGGTGGTTTTATTGAACTGGTTGAATTGGATATGCGTATCTACTATGATCAACCTGGTGGAGCCAACCTTGCAAAGATCACTCAACGATTCAATTCTGAAGGTAAATAATAAATGCTGGTGGTGGGAAAAGGCGATCGTGGCTAATTTTAATGTCGCAATGCTTGCTGTGCTACTATCTTTAGTCATTCATGTGATGGAAGCCAAATCACTCGATCCACGGCTTGCTCGACAACTAAAGGATGCTCTGAAGAATCAAAACGACACCACCTATCATGGTCTGACTAATGGGCGCTATGCTTCCCTTCCATTGGGCGTTTGGGGTGGCCGAATCGGCATCCTGTTCAGGGACGACATTCACGACTTGTTTGAACGATTTCAAGTTGCAGTTGCCGAACACAATCAAATGGCAGAACGCACCGATTTGGAATTGGAATCAGACTTTGACGAGATGGATCAGGAGATGGGGCAATACCGTGCGTTTATGAACTTGCATTATGTGTGGTCTCAAAAGGTGGAGCGGCCTCTTTTAACGCCTTGATCTTATTCATGCAGCAACTCGATATATCCATTCCCACTTAACTACACCATCGCACCCCGTATCCTGGATACCCATTTCATTTCTTGTTTACTTGTTGTTACTTTTCTCCCTTTCGCTTCCGTAATATTTGTATTATAAATCATTCAACTGTATATATTATATACATATACCTTATTACATTGACATTTGGTCATTGATGCTATCTGTAATCATGAGTGCTACAGAATTGTTTCAACTCTATGGGGTTTACACTTGCGCCGTTATCCTCATTTAATGGTTTCAGCATTATGATGCTATAATTTCTGCGGCAGGCTTCTATCCCATTCAAACTCCAGCTGATCCGTATGCATTGGGCACGCTACCCCCGACCATTTCGGGATTACATCCCCATTTCAAATACAAATTACTTCCTCCACACCCTCCCAAATGGCATATAAATTGCATCAACCAATTCATCTCTTCTCGCTCTATCGTTCAACACCAAAAACAAATAATTTCCAAATTGGGAAAGTGAAAGGCATATCAAATCACTTAATATGCAAAAATATGTCAGGTCCTTGTTCCTAGTTGTCTTGTTCTCTTTCCGTTTTTGAAATAAAGTCGTAAATAACCCAAAGAGACACTCAAACTAGCACCGAGAATGTAAGGAATATCCAGAGGAAGCCGTAAGTCAAATAAGAGACTGAAGATAAGATAAAAGAATAAAGATATATGGTAGTTATATGTTGGTTATTTTATTGCACTGCTAAAACTACTTATATTTATACTAAAAGTCTATGGAAGATGCTAGCAACAGGTATTCGTAATCATTCTAGAGACATCCTTTGCTAGAAGCATCGACATGGAGTGATTGGTGTGGTGTGGTGGTGTGATGAAGGATAAGACATATAATGGGCAAGTGGGTGCTGGTGAATTCGAGAAGTTGCCAGGGAGATCCAAGGCCGCCGTCGGTCATTGAATGTTGGAAGTCACGTGTGGTGGTCGTCCTGGATTCCTAGGCTTGAACCTCCGCCTCGATTTGGCAGGCTTGGTGCCAACACTCAGCTCGTCCACGACACCGGTCCAATTCCGGCCTAGGTAGACAGGGATCGATAGCACCCAAAATCTCACGAAGTAACCCTCCTAGAATAATTCTATTCCCTTCATCATACTTTTATACCTAAGTATAATTACTTGCACATGTTTCGTGGAGTGAAAAGCACTGATTGATGATGAAAAAGAAGGCCTAAAGTTTACACCCAAATTATGATCCATTCATGCAAAAATAATAGACTATTTTATGTTTAATATGAAGTTCGGAGGCGTGAAAAGCCCTGTAATGATTAGCGATGGCTAACCTAGTAGTAATTCAAAAACTAAGATAGCTATGAAATTTTCATCCGCCGTTTTAGGCATGACTGCTATATGTGACTGCTTGCGGAAAGCATCTGCATCGTGTAGCAGCAGGCTCGAAGTGGTGTATAAAAGTTTTTCCGCCCGCTCGCGCGCGCACGTGATCTATAATATATAATATAGTATATATATACTGATCACCCTTATATTACCTCTGCTCCTACATGAGAATGACCTAGAAGTAACTGAAACCGATTAAGTAACCAAAGGAACTATCTGGAATCCAGTGAAACATCCGACTAGCATTAAGTGTCATATAACCATTGGTTCCTGCCATGGATCCTTCCCGAAGATTTGTCATCTCTAAGATCATGTAAAAGCTATAAATAAGGATAGAGTAATAAGAATAAAGAATTATCTTTCAGTCTCAACGTATCTTCGTTGTTATCCATTTTATTGTAACCAAATATCACATTTGTTACGTTGAATTCTATGTCTCTATCCACCAACATGTCTTCAAGCGATCAAACCAAGACCCAAGATGTTACCATGGCCGAAGCTCAACCTTTGGACCAAAAAGCTAAGAGCAAGCAAGAGCTCGAAAAAATCATCAAGCATTACAAGTGTGATATTTGGTTACAATAAAATGGATAACAACGAAGATACGTTGAGACTGAAAGATAATTCTTTATTCTTATTACTCTATCCTTATTTATAGCTTTTACATGATCTTAGAGATGACAAATCTTCGGGAAGGATCCATGGCAGGAACCAATGGTTACATGACACTTAATGCTAGTCGGATGTTTCACTGGATTCCAGATAGTTCCTTTGGTTACTTAATCGGTTTCAGTTACTTCTAGGTCATTCTCATGTATTCCTTAAGGGAATACATTCATCCTTTTATCATTCAATATCCATAATATCACACTTGTCAGCAGTTGTATTGGTTGAGTCTTCTTTGCAAAATCCGGTATGAAACGCCGATAGTAACCAACCAACCCCAAAAACGATCTCACATCCGTCTTGTTCTTTGGAACGCTCATATCCAGCACCTTCTTGACATTGCGATCAGTTGGCTTTAATCCATCCTTGGTGATTTGATGTCCCAAATACTCCACACTATCGCTTGCAAAAGTGCACTTTGCCAACTTGATCCGAAGATTTGTATCCTTGCATATCTTGAAGACTTGTTCCAAATGCTGCACATGCTCTTCCAATGTACGTGAATATATAATAATATCGTCAATAAACACGTGTACACATTTTCCAAGCAATGGCTGCAATATCTGTGTCATCAATCGCTGAAAGGTAGCCGGAGCAGACGTCAAACCAAAAGGCAACACACACCAATCGAAAACACCATACTTTGTCACAAAGCCTGTCTTGTGGATAGAATTCTCGTGCATAGGCACCTGCCAATAGCCTGATGCGGCATCCAAAGTCGAAAAGTATCGAGCACCAGCCATAGAGTCAACCAATTCATCGATAAAAGGTAAAGGAAAATGATCCTTCACCGTAACCTTGTTCAGTCGCCGATAATCAACGCAGAGGCGTAAAGATCGATCTTTCTTGCCAACGAACAATACAGGTGATGTCCACTCTCCCTTCGACGGCTTGATAAGGCCAAGTTCCAATAAGTGATCGAGCTCCTTACGCAATTGTTGTTGTATCGAGCAATAAAAAAGAATAGACAATAAGTCAGTGATACGAAGATAAATGATTCATTAAGATATGCTCAATACAAGGTATTTATATTCTATGGAGTGAAACTACAGCTGAGATAAGACGACGGTAGACGCACCATTCATGTGCGGTATTAGATCTGTTAGGCTGATAGATGAATGCTAGAGGTTTAGGATGTGTGTGAGATATCGGTGTTCCTGGTACCAAGTGGCAACCGATGTATAAGAGATATCATTTGTTCTTGTCTAAGACACACATGTTGGATATTATAGGTATGATGGATAGCCTGAATAAAAC
>JNEU01001129.1:0-116152 GCA_000697475.1 Lichtheimia corymbifera B2541
AGAGTCGTATCTGCCTTTTGATCGGCACGTTGGACATCCTTGCAAGGGCTTGCTCTTGGGAGTGGAACCCAATCTCTCCTTCTTAGCTTTGGCTTTTGCTTGTTTTTCTTGCGCCTTCGCTTTCTTAGCTATGAAAACTAGTGAGTAGAATGCATAAGCGAATTCATCCATAAAGCATACCATTGTTGGGACACTGAGCGCTTTTTTCATTGCGATGACCTTTGTTTCCACAGCTGGTGCACACTGTTCAAGTCCATGTTAGCTGGAAGACATTCCACGTGCTTTCATCATTACCAACCTGTTTCCTCTTGTTTCTTTTTCTTCTCGTCTTTCATTCTCTGGGCTTCTTCTTGCTTCTTGCGCTTTTTGTACTCAATGATGTCCTTGGCCGACATTCCTTCATATCGCTTTTGCTTTGACGATGACGATGTTATGTTGATGCTCATTACGATTGACGAAAAGAGGTAAGAGTGATGGATAGACACAGGTGATGGGAAGGTGGGAGTGATGGGAAGAGGTAGATACAATAGTCGTCAAACAGGATACCCCGATTTTCGGATTTTTCGCGTGCATCATGCACACAATGGCTCTATTGTTGGTTCCTGTCTGCATGCATGATAGCGTATCATTTTCCCACACAGTGGAAGGGACAAAGTAGTCAAACATATTCAAGGAAAAAACCCCTGCTATAAAAATTGTTGATCTCCTGGAGTCAGCTACATAGCTTTTGTTGATCGCAGACAACGTAATAAAGACTTACGGAAGCCGATCAAAGAAATTGGTGAAGCTTGAAAAACTATTGTAGTCAGCTCAAACCAAAAAGAAACAGGTTTGCGTTGCTCACCTCTCTTTCAGAATGCTGGACGTGAGTTTGGTTGGTGTAACAAACATTTGCAACTACATTCTCGATCTAACCAATACAAGTTGGATCACTTACATTTTGTCGTGCATGAACCTTTTGTCAAGAAAGCAACTACCATGGAGCTCCGTATAACACATGTACTGGTAAATGAGGCATGTTTAAAGCAAAGGATGGCTTTTTCTATCATTCACCATCCATCCTTTTCCCTTCTCCAGATCTATATGATACGCACGCTTTGAGAAGGAATCAAAGCATCTTAAACCTGTCATTGTTGAAGACTCCTGATGGTATAGGTATACGATCGACTATAACCCATTTCTTTTCCTACTGCATTATCCAAGACTCATTCTTCCTACCGGTATATCCTCTTGTGAAATACCCCACACACCACAACCCTGTCCATTTGTTGACAATCTCATTCGAAACGTCTTTTTCATCTTCATTCAAATTATTGTTACCATCTTCTTTCTCTTAAGGTCATCGTTTGTGTTAGCTACACGAGCCCCGCCAACAGATACATCGGATTTGAGAATACAACTAAACACAGCACCAGCTGCAAATTGCTTTTCGTTATTATTGTTGCAAGGACATTATTGGAATAAAGAGCATTCAAAAGGAGAAGGAAAAGTTAAAAGCCGTATAGAAATGAAAAAGTGGATATAAGCTGAAAAAAGGGTTGAATCCAGTTCAAGATGCGATGGGTGAAGAGAATCAACCTCGTCTTGACATTTTTTTTTGCCCTCTTCGACCTCCCGTCGCAAGATTGGATCTCGATTCCCTATACAATGCGTTAGATATGGTCAACAAATACCTTGCTGCTTATAGATGTACTTAACATGTTTCTCATTTGTTTTTTGTTTGTTACAGCCTCATCCCGCTTCTGTAATCGCGCAACAGATTCTGGAGTGAAATCAGCTAGATCATCGTCTTCAGCTTCTGATCTTGCAGGAGTATGGGTTGCAGTCATCGAAGCAGCGTTGGGATGTAAGGACATAGGTGCCATAACATGAGAATAAGGGCGAGGACGGAGAATATGATGACCTTGCATTGTGGCAGGTGCACCACCGGATTCCTGCAATGGTATTGATTCATGGATGGGATCTTCTTGTGGATCGCTTCCACGAGGTTCTTGTACGGGGAGGACAGCTTCTTGTGGATCGCTTCCATGAGGCTCTTGTAGCGGGAGGACAGCTTCTTGTTGTGGATCGTTTCCATGAGGTTCTTGTACCGGGAGGACGGCTTCTTGTTGCGGATCGCTTTCATGAGGTTCTTGTACCGGGAGGACAGCTACTTGTTGTGGATCGCTTCCATGAGGTTCTTCTACCACCGGGAGGACAGCTACTTGTGGTGGATCGTTTCCTTGTACCGGGAGGACAGCTTCTTGTCGTGGAACGGTATCGTGGGGTTCAAGCAAAGGGTTCATGATGGCAGGGTTGTGTAAAAGCTTATGATAAAGGAAATCAAAACCAGGACACCTCTTACAGTTCCATTGTTCATTACCTGTGGTATTGTGAGCTTGAAGACTGGACCCAACATTCTAAATGCTTTTAGCATGCCGTCACCTTCTGCCCGTGATGTGGCCTATAAACGTACAAGTATTAGGTGATAATGCCAATATAGGTAAAGCATGCATGTGTGTACCAAGCGGTATGCTACTTCACGATCGACGTGTTTCATCGACCCTAATCCTATGGCCTAAAAAACCATTAATGCAATTAGTCTAATCCTTGTAGCTGCATGTATGATGCTTAGTAATACCTGCTTCTCGTTTTCAAATAACGCAATGTGGATACCGACGACTATCGTCACATGCACCGAGAACACGCCATGTCTGAATTCACACTGTACCGATATCAATCATTGAACCTATATTTTTGATACCAGGAAGGAGAAATGATCCTTACATAATCTGTGCTTACATTGACGATTTTGAGTGCCCATCCAAAGCGTCCGAATATATCGTTGGCCAAATCGACGGCATCCTTTTGTTTTATCATCCTCACCAGCTCCCCGGCTATGTAGCAAAGGGTAAAAGAAGATATCATGAGAAACAATCATTGAATAACGCATGTGTAAGTTTACAAGGATTAGGCAGAGTGGATATGTATCTTTGGGGAGCTGGTCCCATCAAAGCTTGCAGAGTGATTTCTTTTTCTGACATTCTGCAGAAAGATATTGATGCTTTCCCAAGCTTGTTCGAATCTCTCTTTTTTAAACCCCTTGCTTGCATTCCGGAGTGGTGATTGCAATCATGCATAATGACCCGTGACTATAAAAAGTTGGGGTTCCACAACCATTGTCCTCTGTGTTTGCGATAGACTATCAACAACAAGCGTATTTGTGCACAACAATGGAATAAAGTGAACGTGTGGTTATATCGTTTATGAGTGTCTTAGCATGGAAATTCGTTTATGTAAATCAATGATATGGGATGGATCGTTGGCTCATGCTTGAATATGTGTGGATTGTGTTATTGGTGATCTACGACAGTAGGGGAAGCCATTCACGGGATTGTAACACAGATATCCAGCCCAGCAGCAGCACATCAAAGCATCACAAAACATAGCTTGTACATAATTGAATTCTTCATCATTACTTTGCTTGCCTCTAATACCTGATAACGACGGTGCGTGAGTGTAGTGCTATAGTACAGCATTACAGCGTTTCATTCACTATACTATAGCACTATGAGCAAACTGCAGCGGCACAAGGCATGATGCCTAGATCCCCAAACGGCACCCATTACCAATATTCCAAATGGACAATATTGCAAGGCATTTAAAAAATATGGGGATTGAGGACATATTGTTCTGGATGATCTTGTTGTACACATGTATCAATGGAAAGGTGGGAAAGAGTGCAGCATGCGAGGCTAATTGATCGTCGTGCATTTGCTTTAAGCCCCTTTCCGTTTTAAGATGTGAACGTGTAATTGAGATTATTCTACATGCTTACATACATATGACTTTATAGTAGTGAATGCTTCACCAAGATGATAGGATGCAATGATTGAAGATTATGTTATGCGATATCGGGTAAGCGGAATAAGGAAGAGGCTGAGAGAGGAAGAAGGAAGAAATTAAATAGGTCAGGCACTGTCATGCAAATCCATGCACACTGTAATTAACGCATGTCCTTGAGATTGCCTCTCTCTAACCTGAAACTTTCACACAATATGCTATTGGGCATGCTGATCAACTTTGTCTTAATAAAGAACCCACACTTCATTCAAAGGTTTTGAATGGTTCTCTTTGTCATGCTGATCAACTCCATTCATTTAAAAATCGCATACTTCATTATGATGTTTCGATGAATCCGGCGGCCCAAATATAGGAGAAATGATGGACGGACGGAACGCAAGGAGGGTGTATAGTGCACACCCCCGCGGTTGCCCATCTCCATCGTCAAACTTGGTCAGACTGTGGGCTTCGACATGCTGATCAACTCCATTTAAATAAAAGTCGCAGGCTTCATTGTGAGAAATAAAATGCGGGCGTCCGACGATGAACGGACGGTATTATATGGAGTGTGGACGGCCCATAACCTTAAGATTACCCATTTCGAACCTGAAAGTTTCACACAAGATGCTCTTGGACATGCTGATCAATTTCGTTCTCATAAAGACATCACGCTTCATTTAAAAATCTTGAATGGGAGGGTGTAATGTGGGATTGACTATGGAGGACGGAAATTCCGCACCCGTCCAAATGCATGAAATGTCAGTTACTCTGAATTACCTTGGGATTCCCCATCTTGAACTTGAAACTTGGTAAGAAGATTCTCTGAGTCATGCTGATCAACTTCATTCATTTAAAAATCATAGGCTTCATTATGAAAACTTTAAATGGGAGCGTCCGACAAAGAACGGACATGAGCATAAGTACGGTGTACGGCCTACGTCCCCGATATTGCCCATCTCGATCTTGCAACTTTCACACAAGGTGCTCTTGAACATGCTGATCAAGTTTGTTCTCATAAAGATACCACGCTTTATTTGAAAATTTGAGTGGGAGGGAACAAATGTACGAGAGACATAGCGTAGGTAGTGTTATCATGGGCTGGAGAAGGAGAAGTGTTCATATGCAGTTCATTGATCAACATCTGTAAGCGGGATTAGGAAGCTATCGGCTAGCAGTTTTATGGATTGGACATTAGATAGGTCCTAGCAAGTTATGAGCGAAGCGAGCAATGCCGGCCGCTAGTTCACTTTATTAAGCAAGTTTCATTATTTTGGTACAAGTACAAGTGGATTACTCAGAGAGTAGGTATTCAATACATTATCTGCCCATAACAATGCCTCGAATGTAAAGGTAGTCGGATGGAAGACATCGGGAACTGCATCAGTGAATGCTGGAAATAGAGAACTATATAACTCCTGTAACTCGACAGCCGTTTGCGGATCAACCTCTTGTAGACTACTAGTACATTTAACACAGATATCAGCAAGATACACTCAAATCCTAACTTGTTCACATTACCTGGTCTTGTTGAAAAAGTCATGCCATTTGCTCTTATCCCCTTTGGACCGCTCTTGTATCAGTGCCAGCATAAATACAATATCTTCCTCTTCTTCAATATCTTCGAACAACTGGTCGACAGCATTCTTGAATGTTGGATTCCTTTGCAAAAGCTGCTTCAAGCTGATGGTGACGTTTTCCAGCATGACCATGGATGAGGATTCTTCACGTGGAGTAGAGAAATGCTCTGGATTAACGATCTTCAAGAAAGGTGCGTTGGGTGCAATTGTATCTTGTGCCATTGTCTTTAGCACCGATTGTTTCCGCTGTTCGACCATGGATAAGATTGATTTCAAAACGTCTTCTTGACCTACGATTACCCATATGACCATTATTAACCTGGACACCCGATACATTCGAATAATATCCACTTACCATCCCGGTACATCAATGCGTATTGCTGCCATGGTTTTGCTGCCTGATCACGGCTTACAGGGAGCCTTTTCACATTCATCAGCTTGAACTGAAGCAGAGACTGGGTGGTGTTTAGCATGGCGAGCTCGTTACGATATCCGACAAAGTCAAGCATGCTGGCATCCGTGCAATTGACGTAATAGCTGATTTCAGTCTCATTCATCACAAGTACTCGCATAAGTTTCCAAAGAGAGTCGGGGGCTGATTGTCTGTGCACGTAATTCAATAATGGATCATCATTGCCGGATACGATATTCGCTTGTGAAAGGAGGTTGAGCTTGATTGGCCCGTTTGGATCTTGAGAAAAGTTGGGCTTGATAGCAAAGTGATCGTATTCATTGTACTATGTATCATTGTGTCAGATTTCATTCTTTTATCATCCTAATATAAAATATACTCACTGGGAAGCAAAATCCATAGCCCAAAAGCACTATTTGATCGGTTGTCAGATCCAGCATTGATAATTGAATCACCAAAACTTACATTCTTCGTTGGACTACAGGTTCAAAAGAAGGAAAACGTTAGCCAATATCCTTGCAATTTCTGTATACCACCAACCTTTGGACCATAATTGTTAAAGAGCTGTTGTCCTTGATTTGCGGGCTGGCCAGTAACAAAAGACAGGGTCCCAGTTTCCTCATCACCGGATCTCATCCAAGTAATTCTGGTGTTGGGTTTGTGATTCAATGCGTCCAAAAGGGGGAACAAGACCTCAGAGGGGATATCTTCCTTGGTTGGATCGATCAGCTTGTAAGGAAATGAGCGAGAAGAAAGCACACAATAAGCCCATAGATAATCGTCCCTATCATTATTGTGAAATCAATTGACTTGCATATTTGTGAATGTAAACAAGACGGACATACCATGAAATGTTGTCAACGCCAGGCTCTTTTGATAACTTTTGATACTCTTCATAGATTGAGGCCTTACGCTCCACCGTTGCAGTTGCTAGCGCCGTGTTCTCAATGAAGCGCATATCATCATCGTCAAAGAATAGTGTGGTCATGATTTTGGGTGGTAACACATCCAGATAAGGCGCATAAAAGGATTGGCTTCCGAGATTTTTTTGTTGTGCCACAAAAGCTGACATGACAGCTCGACAGGAATACGCATGTAGAGAGGGAAAAGCGCGTCGTGCAACTGGTTCAGTAATCGCGAGTCGAAAAGGGAGCGTTGCCAATGTCTCATTCTCTTCCACGGGCTGGCTTGCATAGACACTACCAATGCCATCCTGATCTATAAACACGATCAACACCAAGATCCACACAACGACTACGATATCGAGTTACCTGTCTTGAAATCAAACTTGTCGAATGTAGCACCGTTGTCTCGAAGCCATTGGATGTAGCGTTCAAGTGGGATCGCCATCGTATATTATGGAGGTGAAAAAGAACGAGTACGCTTGTTGTTTGTGCGTGCGATATCGGAGTAGTCATGCAGCTTCCTTCCCATCCAAAAGAAACCAGTCGTCTTATGAATCCATGTCATGCTGTCTGAAAGGGAGGGGGGTGGGAGTTGCCTGTGTTTGGGAAAAAAGGGGATGTGTCTGGACACTTATGCAGCTATAGTTTACATCTTGTGGTACTACCCACCATAAGCATTCGCATAAGACCACCATCATGCATGAAGAGGAGGAGGAGCACCCAGCCCAGTATCTGATGAGAAATGATATACATATTTAGATGTGTTGGGTAAAGCAAGCCTGGTAAAAGAGGAAGCATATGCGCACTGGGTGATCTTGCTGCTATTGCATGGCGCATTAAATAAAGCAGTACATAATACTAATAATACACAACAAAATATGCAAGTTCTGTAGCTTACTGCAGGTCGTTTGCTTATAAAAGTAGATGACGTGTAAGGAAGAAGAATCAAGGAGAGAAAAAGTGAGCCCAAAACGGAATTGATTCGGGCCATGGGCGTATTTTCATCTTGTTTCCATCACCCCTTTCTTGACTATGTCCTTTCTTCTTCTTCTTTGACCACACAACAATAACATACGTATACGATATTATTACATGAGGGAGATCCATTATCTTACCTCGTCATCCATCCCAATGGATTTATCTCTGCCACCACCCTATCCTGTTTCCACTACTACACCTGCCACCACTACGAACGCTCATCCAATGCCACGTCCATCTTCCAGCAGTGGATCTAGACGTTCGAGCCATAAACGACGTCCTTGTCAATTATGCCATTATGGCCAAAATGCAGAGAGCCAACAACCACAACCACAACACCATCCACCACGACGTTTACATTTTCCTGTGATCCCTTTTCTAATACACAAAAATCGACCACACCATGTACGAATATGTCCTTGTCCACAAAAGGTGCATCTAAATTGCCTTGCATTGGAAGGCCAACACAGGGATACCATCACCTGCAGTATATGTGACTACGCGTATCATTCTCGATTACGAGTATACCTTAGCCGCGCTGTATGTTTTGCAATACACTTACTAAGTATGGCATCTGTGGTCGGCCTTGTCTTTGGATTAGCACAACTTGGGTCAGCTCTTGACAAGCTTGGTCTGGGTAATGAGGCTGGTTCAAAGTTGGATGGGGACGAGCTATGGCAAGATCACGAGCTACAAGAGATTCTCGCATGGCTACAACTAGTTCACTTTGCAACAGGTGTTGCTGGTGAGGCTCTGTTGGGATTAGTCTATCTAGTGGGCGTATGTGGTGTCATTGGCCTTGATCGCACCCTTCACATGCTAGACGATATCATCCATATTAACCTTGAGCCCTTATTACGTTTGCCAATCCCCGAATGGATTCGAAGAGCTCTTCTTTGTACTTGCCTTACGTTCATAGGCCTGATCCTTGGTACATACCTCTTGTTTTATTCTTGGATTTGGGCATGCTTGCTTTGTCATTTTTGCTATCGAATCCTCAATGTATCCACTTACACGCCATCACCACCATCATCATCACAATAATACAATCCCATCATTCTTGTACATAATCGTATTTTCTCATGCTCCTGCTTGCTGATATTGTAATGGGTGCGTGTGTTGCATAAATCACTCGAGACGTCAAATTTATCACTTGTCTCATCGCTTGCTATATGATTCATGCATCGGAGGTCGCGATAGATAAAACACTCTTTCTTTTGCTTTTACTATCATGTCAACTGAACGCTACCAAGATAATCATGACTCTAGCAGCATCGAATCTTGGTCACCTGAAATCAAGTCTCGATGGCGTTTCTCGGCTGAACAACACCAGGCACTTGAACAAGCATACCAGGAACAGCGTAATCCTTCACAAGGCGAAATCAACTGGTTAGCTGAAGAGCTTCAAAGCCCAAGGAAAACAGTGGTGACATGGTTCCAAAACAGACGAGCTAAAGAGCGTCGTCGTCGCGGTCAGCGACAGCGTCAAGAATCTCCTCATCATCATATGACACAAGCTTGGGTGTCATCATCAGCATCGTCATCATTTGAAGCAGCAGCAAGAAATACAACCGAGCTACTCTCAACGCATCATGAGAGTAATGCTAGTTCACAAGTATCATTTCCATCATCAACTGATAGCCAAAGGCACCAGCCAATGTACAACGATCCATTTTCGTATTATCTACTACCAGCATCCCACCATCAGAGTGGTCCGATGACTCAATATGCAGCGTGGCAATCCCCTACTTTCCAAGCCCTCTATGCACTCGATGACATTGATCTTTTCCTGGATCTCAGTGACATTGCTTACACCTATCAGTGATGATGCCCATTTATATCAATGATTAATACGCGTGGTTTCAATAACTCAACAATAAAAAAAGTATATTTGCAATGCACAAAATGATCAAAGTATAACAGCAGACGATTATGATATATTGAAGTTCTTATTATTAGTATTCATCATATCTATGTCTACGATGTCGGTCACTATCACGATAACGATCATCATCTCGACGACGTGACGAGCTCCTTCTACTACGGTGATAATCCTCATCCTCTTCTCCACGCTCTTCTCTGCGGCGATGACGTTCTTCACGCTCTTTTTCTCGAATCGAAGCACGCTGAGCATCCATTAGTTCCCGCTTGAGTGACCTAGTTGGGTGTCTCAAATGCATAAAGTTGCAAAAGCCGCCACGATTACATTCGGCAACCTCGTGCTGTCTACAACATGCTTCCCTGAAATCTGTTACTGGGGACAACTCCGCATACAATGGTCGACCTAAGTATTGAAATATATCAGTATCCTGTGTTTCATCTCCATCAACCACCCTTTTTACCTGCATAGAATCGGTTATTCAAGCTTTCTACTGCCTTCCCTGCTGCTTCTTCATATCGAAATTGGCAATACACGTTTCCCACCAAGTGGTCACCTATGTTGTCGCAGACGATCATCTCTTCTACCTCCCCAAAAGACGCTAATTCGGTAAAAACATCCTCGTAAAACATGTCAAAGTCTTCCTGCAGCTGTTCAGGAGGCATGGTATATAGCTGTTCGTGTGCTGGATTTTTGTACATATTGGCTATTAGAATCGTTTGTGAAAAGGTCGGCTTAACATGCTTTCTGGAGCAACGCTCTCCGTGTCGACAAGCGCCAATCTATGTTCAAGATTAGTTTCTCATCCTTTCAAATCGTTTCCATGCTGCTTACCTTGAAATAGAATGAGCAGTTGACTCTGTACACATGGTTTATAAAGTTAGTAACGTGTTATATGAAAATAAATAGAATAGACATACTTGTCCTTTTCAGTGCCATAAATGCTTGCGAGATATTCGGCCATGCTGCTATTATGTTATTTTGGGAACTAAGGATCAAATGGTGGGGGAGCCGCAGCGAATGCTGAGACATTTATATAGCTGTCGGAGCAACATCCGTTGCCATGGAATTTCCATGGTGATCTGTGCTCTATATAAGACTGGACCAATTGACAACGAGTTTAACCTTTCTATATATGAATGTGGGGTATTGTGTGTCAGTCATCGAATGTGCTAGTAGCTGTCGATATTACAAAGGATGTCAAAAGAATGAGCATAATGTTGTTTCGGATAAAAGAAAGACCATTTTGCCTGTGCTATTTTGGGTAGTATAATAAATCAAGCCTGATTACCCCAGCAACGTGCATTGATTAACAGCAACATCCTCCGCACGAGATCTTGTTCCTGATAAACGAGTTGATAGCAGGTTGAAAGATGGCTCTCAATGTGGTCATGTTGTACAAGTAGGCTATGTATTCGCACTTGTTTCAAAAAAGTCTACCATTTGCATGAATTGGGAGTTAGGTTAACATGATGGTGACAGTGTTGAATGACAGGTCCATAACAGGTGGCGGATGATCTATTCTACAACAACGTGTTATCGCATTGGATGCCGACCATGCACGGCACCGGTGCCGATCATGTCATCCTGCGACAGTGATCACCCCCTTTTATTTAAAACCATCCCCGAGGATAGTAAAGATTCTCCTCCTCGATTCATTTCTTTTTTCCTCTCTTCTTCTTTCTCACACACCCACGCTCACTCACGCTCTTTTTAACTTTTACACATCATCATTCCTCCCCTCTCGGTTATGTCACATTCACCAGCTCTGCTAAAAACTGCAGTGCTTCAAGCTACAAAGACCAATGGTGATGAATCACAAGCCGAATTCTCCGAGGTATCGTCCTTGTCGTCCGAGCCTATTATCAGCAACAACAACAGCAGTAATGGCAGCAATGACATGATCACCACCACCATTGACTCGTCCACCACTACAACCACCGTTCTATCAGAGGGTCGTCCAGCAGTAGAAAAGACGCAATCAACGTCCACCACCATTTCTGAATCACACACAACGAGCGCCCACCAGGTGCATAAGAAACGACGACTGCTGTTCAAAGCGCGTATGTCAAAGTTTGATATCTCCAATCCTGAAACATCGAGCGATCCATTCCGTGGCTTCTTCACTTTGTTTTGGCTTGTGATGGCATTTTATGTCATTCAAACGGCTATTCGATGTTATGAACAAGAAGGGGTCATTCTCAGTCTTGGCTTTTTTCGATTATTCTCCAAGGATGGTCTTGCTTTACTCGTATCCGACATGACGATGGTGGCCACTACCATGTGCAGCGTTGTATTCTCAAAAATGCTTATGCTGGGGATCATTCATTATGAGACAACGGGGTGGGTTATACAACACGTGTGTCAGACCGTGTTCCTGTTTTTCAATATTTATTGGACGTTTTGGCGGTAAGTGGGTGGGGAGGCATGTGGATATGGCTTAGTAGAGGGAATATGTATGTTCATCATGTGAAATAGTGATTGGCCATGGGTTCAGTCAGGCTTCTTCACACTGCATACCATTGTCATGATGATGAAAATGCACTCCTACACGGCTTTCAATGGCGAGCTGTCGATCAAGTATCGGCGTCTTAAATCCCTCAAGGAATACATCCCCAAATGGATTGCTGAGCACAAGGATGATCATGCCGACAACAACAACAAAGAGCTCGAAGCGATGGAATCAGAGGTGGCATTTCTTCAAGATGAATTGGTCCAAGGCAATGCACGCTATCCAGATAATATCACCTTTGCCAACTACTTTGATTATCTTTTGGTGCCAAGCTTAGTATATTCCATGGAGTATCCAAGAACTGAAAAGTAAGTAGGCAATGCAATGCATGATGACAACGTGAATGTATATATTAACCTTGGTTATTTAGAATCAGGCCTTGGTATGTGTTTGAGAAAACAGTTGCAACCCTGGGTTCTTTTCTTTTGCTCTACATCACCACCGAGCGTTATATCCTACCCAAGTTGTATGATCCCAACACATCCGATCTACGCGTCAGCATCGAGTTGTTGCTTCCATTCATGACAAATTACCTCTTGATATTTTACATCATCTTTGAATGCATTCTCAATGGATTTGCTGAGATCAGCAGGTATGTGATTATATGAGGTGCACCTCTCCAAATGCTGACAGCTGTTTGTGGTATGTAGATTTGCCGATAGAAACTTTTATGACGATTGGTGGAATAGGTAATGAAGGATAAAGTCTGTGAGTGGATGGATTGAAACTTATGGAGGCTATGATGGATATAGTATCACCTACGATGAGTTTGCTCGCAAGTGGAACAAGCCCGTGCACCACTGGTTACTGCGTCATGTGTATGCCCAATCCATCGAGTCTTATCGTTTATCCAAGGCCAATGCGACCTTTGTTACATTTTTATTCTCGTCATGCCTTCACGAGCTGGTTCTGGTGATTGTTACGCGACGTATCCGCATGTATTTATTTGTGCTGCAAATGTTGCAGCTTCCCTTGATCATGATCGGAAGACATCCGCTCATCCGCAAGTATTCCATGGTCGGCAATATTGTGTTCTGGTTGAGCATGTTTGTGGGTCTTCCATTGTTGGCGATCCTTTATTGTAGAGAGGCCTTTTGGTCTGACGCTATCTTTGGCACACATATTCATTCCCAATAAACATCAGCATACGGCATCTTTTTTATGTTTCAAGCAATTTGTGTTTCATGACAACCATTCGTCACCATGTGGTGGACCCCAAAACCAATGTATTATTTAAACATATATAGAGAGAGAGCGAGGATTCACACACACCCCCATGCACCCACATTTATATATAAATAGATACCATGTATATTCTGTAAAAGTTTCCCGCCAACAACACAAATGCCTGGTGCACACGTTAGAATACATTGTGTACGTGTAACGAGCACCCACTTGCTACTCCAGGGATCATATGTTCACTTTTGTGATATCACACATTGCATCAGCTGAATGGTTTGACGTCTAAACATTTTTACTCTCTGTGAAGAAACACGAACATGGGGGTCGTATGCAAAAAGAAAAAAGGGGAATATAAAGAAAAAACAAGACTAATACATGTACAAAGGAGAGGAAGAAAGAAAGAAAGAAAGAAAGAAAGAAAGAAAGAAAAAGATGCCAGGAGTAGTGAAGGATATAAAGTAGCTAATCGACTTCCATTAGGTCTCGTATCATTCTGTTTTCGGCTACATCCGCTTCAACCTCGGTAGAGGACCCTGATGCTGGGATGTTGTTATGGTGACTAGAGCGAGATCTGGGCCGACGCGGTTCTCGCCGAGATGGATGATCACCTAAGATAGGAGTGTGATGATGGTGACGGTGATGATGATGATGATGGTCTTCTGTTTGAGAATCACTGCCATTATCTGCTGATGCATTTGCTGTAAATGAAAGTAGTGCAGAGCGATCAGGATCATTGGGTGTCGTTGTTGCTGTTGTTCTGATATCACGACCTGCCATAGCATTGGGTACCGTGGGTGTTGTCGTGGTTGGTGCAAGATCACTTTGCCGCTCATGAATCGGGATCGGTAAGACATCCGTGTTTGGACCGTGAAAAGGGGTAGTCGTAGTAGCTGTTGCTGTTTCCGCTGTTCCAGGTTGAGGAGCTCCTCCAGTACCATCTACTACAGGTGCTGTTGTTGCGGTTGTTGTTGTTGTTGTGATGGTTGTGGTTGTTGTAGCTGTAGCTGTGGTTGTTGTGGTTGTAGTCGAAGTACCATTGGATTGTTGTTGTTGCTGTTGAGATGTCGAATGTCGTTCTACGCACCACCATCGATGACCTTCCGCCCATGCTTTGGATTGGCATTGTTTAGAACAATATTTTGCTTTACGACTAGATGAATGATGTAAGAACCCAATAGTGAATAGAATAACGAGGTTGATCTCTTACCATCGACGACATTTTGCAAATTCACGGGGATACCGCTCCCATTTGCCGCAATGCATATAAGCACACTGCCTGATACCACCTCGTGCTTCATCCTTCCTGCAGGCGTTGCGCATAATGACTCCTGCCCAGTACATGATGGGGTGGGGATGTATGCGGTGAGTGAACTTTTCAACGACAGAAAAGACGTTCTTGCGATGGTCATTGTGAAAAGATTGACGAATGTGTGGGTATTTGGATAGATAAGCCAATAATTGTAATGACAAGAGCACATCTTCTTCTCTGTTCAAGACCGCTTCTGCTGATAGACTGCTTAGTAATGGTATAGTCGATAAGGAGGGATCGATAGGTTTGGGCTTGGGCTTCGGACTGCGGGTGAGAAAAGTACGTCGTTTGGGTACCGCAAAAGGTCGTTGCGATGATACTTGTTGCTGCTGTTGCTGCTGAATAAATGGATGTGGCTGATCGACAGAACCGAAAAATCTCCGTGAAGGCGTAATAGGCATCGACCTTGATTGAGTGGGTACTGCAGGAAGTGACCATGCACTGGTTGTTGTCGTCGAATTGCTACCATGCTGCTGCTGCTGCTGTTGCTGCTGCTTAGTACGTTCGGGATCATCCTCAGTAACCATATTGGAAGCCGCCCTTGTATGCTCCAATGCCCTCAGGAAGTTCTCGAGAATAGCAAGCACAACATGAACAGTGCCTGTTTCCACCACACGGCTTCGTATGGCTTCGGTGCCACGCACACCCACATTGACAACGCTTTGGAATGCAAGCGACCATTTCCACATTGAATGTCGGTCTGTTTGTTGGCATGTTGCTAGAATCTTGACCAGTCGTTCCAATCCACCATCTGCTGCAAGGATTTCTCGTATACGTGGTGATGTCGATGTCATGTATGCAAGGTGAGTAAGCGAGTTGACGAGGGGCAATGTTGCTGTGCAGTCGAGAGCCCGACGATCGTAAAGAGTTGACGAGATGACGACTGCAGCTCTGTTTTGAGCAGGGAAACTAAAGTTCGGTTCACGCATAGACGAGTAGCAGCCTTGAACAAGTACAAATGATGTTGTGTATGTGACGATAAGAGAGGGTGTGTACGTATCCGAAAAAATAAAGACTTTCTTGAGAAAGGAGTTGCAACAACGAGAAAAGAAAGAGAAAAGGCGATGGAAAGAGAACAGCAGGCAATACTCAAATCCCCGAAGATGACTTGGGGGTCCAACCCTTCGTTTTGGGGGCCCATGATCCACCTGAGGACACCTCGCCACTATAATGTGTATCACTTTTTTCCTCTCAATGTATTCCCTATTCTTTCTCGTTCTTTTATATATAAAGTTATGACATATGTATTTCCCTTTATAAGAATATCCCTTGCATCTACTTGGTCGGGCTCCATTTGCTGCTTTTAGTAGTAGTAGTAGACAACTCAACAACAACAACAAAATCTCAACCATCCAAAATCAGGGGCGCAACAAAGGAGCATCATACAATATCTCCTTCGACATTGTGTGGCGTGCGTACTATTATTTTCCTATACGCCGCCCTTTGTTAACTACAACAATGCACCCATGATCATCTCTTTTATCATCTTTTTATTATCGCCGATTGCTGCATATCACTAAAAAAAACTTCACCTTACGCAAGTTCCAAAGTGGTAAACGCCAGAGTGTAACAAGCCCGTTGGGCGAAAACGCGTATCAGATGAGTATAGTGTCAACCACGCGGATGGAAATGTGCTGGCGGAGAAGATAAACTTGACATCACGTGGTTACATGAAACAAGGTATATGATAGAGCCTCCCCCAACAAGAGAGATCGCCAAGCGCCATTTTGCATACACATAGTATGTTTCTTTGACTATAACAGATACACCATAACGATATCCACAATGCTTCCAAATCATTGATGAGTGTAAGATAAGCTCGTACGATAAGCCTGCGTGGAGGTGTTTATTTAGTTAGCTAGGTGATTGTAGCATTTATGCATCTAATGATAGACATTAGATTTTCGATAATGCTTATATATACATAAAGTCACCTTATTACTCGATTGTTATCAGCAAGGAGCAGACTACCTAGATGGCAGTCGATAGCAATTTATGGGATGATATCCCTCAATACAAAAGGTGGCTCTTCAATTCCAAAGTATTCATCAGACCAGCAGTAGGACCGCATCGTTCTCATCTCTTGCTCATTGTTGTGAGGGAAATTGGCGGATCAACTGATCCAGTGGATACCTTTAGAGTTGTTGAGTGCTATCTCTTATTCTAAGGGAGAACATCCCATCGCCTGGATGTGAGGTAATCAATTCTGTGATCGACTGCCTATACGTAATCGACACCTTCTTGAAGGGAGCACTAGTAGATGTCAGCGAAAGAAAGGTGAATCAAAGTCACGTGGAAAGAAGCTGTTCTCGATACGAATGCACGTATCACTTAGATGACTGTGGATGTTTACAATTGATATATATATAATTTATTCATTCAGGATAATGATGGATCAAATGGATATAAATCAATAATATTAATATGTGCATGATGGCATGTTCTCCTGCAGCAGGCATCTCCTTTGTTCCAAACACGCCTACATGAATAACAAATCTTAATCCACTACTTTTGGGGGAGGGGTAAAAAACGACCAGTAGTGCAGGGACAGGTGAACTGGAATATGATAGAATGGATGGATGGGATGGGGAGGAGAAAAATGATACGCCACCTCTATCAAATTTCCTTTTGGCACGCGTCGTAACACAAACACATATCCTTTGTCCACCACTGGCTTTGTTTCCCTTTTTCCTCCTCTTCCTTTTCCAGTCGCTTTTCGTACACTTCCTTCCACCCAGCTTGTCTTCATGTCCTCCCTGAAGGCTTTTGGATTTCAGGTCCGGAAGGGAAAAACCAAAGATGCACAGTGGTCAGATTCCAGCACATGCACCAAAGCAGCAGATCACAACACCTTGCCATGGTTGGCACCATCCGCCAAACAACCTCCAGTAAAAGCCAAATCGACCATTGTCACCACAAAGAGTGCTTCCATTGAGCCTGTTTCCAAAAAGAAAGCAACCTCATCAGCTTCTAAATCGAATACCATTACGCGTTATTTTACGCGCACACCCACCACCACTGCCACGCCACAACAACAAGGGATCTCCATGAAGAACGACACCACCAATGCCAATATTGACGCTGGCGAGGAGACGTGTCTATGTGTGGTGCGAAAGCGTATACCCATTACGTCAATATGGAGCACTCTTTTAGAAGAATACAGCTTCTCTGTTGATGATTCTGACGACCCCAGCGACGACGACTTTTATTACGGACATGTGGAACAGCACAAGCGAGTTTGTTCAAGGGAGGACATGATGATGTTGGACACCGTAATGACAAGTATGGATCCAAGAGGCACCAGACGCAAGATACGCGATGACGATGACGAGGATGATATGAATGGAACCAGCCAGGATAGGCGGCTACACAGCAGGAGTAAGATTAGCAAAACAGATCTCGTCTCGGCATTTCAACAGGTTCTGACCATGAATCCTCGTATCATTGGGGTACCAGTGACAAACATGCTAAAGGAAATGGAGCAAGAACAAGATGACCAAGACGATGATGATGAAGAAGAAGATAGAACAAGAAATGTACGGAAACGAATGACTCAAGAAGAAGCAGCGACACTATTACAACTTATCACAGAAGAATTCTTGCTATATTAGACTGTATAAGGCAGGATAGTTCGTCCCAATGTATATATATATAAACTTTGGATGTGCCATGTGTATGTATTTGCGACAAAAAAGATGCATAATGTGATATATATATACGAGTGTGAGTGAGTGAGTGATGGATGTGTTTGTGTTTGTGTGTGCATGTGTTGTGTGATGTACAAAAGATGCTCTCCTTTTTTTTTTTCTTGCTTTGGTATGTTGTTGTATGGTTAATGCATAGTTTCTTAAAACTTGAATCCCCAGATCTCAAGCGCCAAACACTCAAAAGTTGTATGATCGGCAAGCGGCTCATTCTCAAACGTGGCACATGGCTCGGTGTGCCCATGCAACAAATCTCCATTAAGCCAAAGACCCACTTTGCCATCCCTACATGTAAGACAAAGAATGTGTGAATGAAAACAACAATGGAGCTTTCACATGACATTGTGCTTGCTTACCCTCCTCCCAATGAGAGATAATTGCGATCAGAGTATATCAGGTAATCATTTTTACCCGCCCACCGATAAACAAGAGGCCGAGGATTTCCCGACTGCATATCCATTCTCCAAAGGAAACTACGTCAACAAGAGGCAAAGATGTGAGTAAATATGAATGCAGGAGGTGGTATAAGGGACAAGTAGGTGTCATTCACAAACACTACTCACCATTCGCCGGAGCCATAGTACCGCGACTCCATATGTAATGTCTCGGAAAGGTAGCCTCCAAAAATCTTTTTGCCAGAAATAAATGTGAGCATTGATATTCTCAGCCTTGGATGTGGCGGTATTTACCTCTTCATCCGTTGTTTGGATCACGAGCAAACAAGGGCCCAAATGTTTTTGGACATTATAAAACAGTGTCTGTAAGCTCGAGCCATGTTGATCCATGCTATACAGCAGACGCCATTCATGTGCCACAGACAGCCGACGTGGTAAAAAGAGTCGAAGCTATAGTAGAGATGCATTTTGCATGATCAGCCTACATCATCCTAAAGGATAAGAATATTCTGCATTATCGTCTTACAGTCTCAGCCATGCGTGTATCTAAACAAGACATGGTGTTGGCATCACGTTGCGTCAATTTGACAGGGCGATACTGCACAATGTCGTGAGTTGTTTTTCGAGTAACAAGGGGGCGTCGGTTTTTATCATTGTGAGCATCTTTTTGGCGCCCAATTCCATGTCGATGTTTGTTTTCATCCTCTCCATCTTCATCACTACTACCACTACTAGCACTAATGAGAGAGTTGAGAATGGATGCTGTGGTGCTGCTTCGCTTGAGTTTTTTACGCCGAGTCTTGTCTTGTTGCAATAAATGCCGAGAGAGATTGGAAGATGATGTACGAGGACGGCGACACAAACTTGAATTGCCAGAACCATCAGATTGCTCATCCTTTTCGGATGGCGGCGATTCAGCATCATCATAGGTGGTCGTGGATGTGTTAAAGTAATAGAAATCGGTGCATTGAATGGGGCTTGTGTCAAGGACAACATTATGCGCATCATTCACTGATGGGAACAAAAGACAAGGTAGAGCTTCAACGGCTTTCATCATGGCGTTTCAAAAAAATAGAGAAAAGAAAGAACTCCAAAAATGAGGAAATCTGAAAAAATCTCACTTGCATTTTGTACCCCCCACTCTCTTTCAGCCCACTTGCTTGCTTTGCTTTCCAAAGCTCTGGAAGCCAATCGCTTTCCGTCGTGGGAAACACATACAAAAGCACAGACCCACATGTACGGCGTTGTGAATCGCATTAAGCCAGCCTTGAACAACCGCCCATCATCAGCTTATCCATACGGCTTCATCCATTACCATGGACCCAATAATAAGAATGAACAACATTTGCATTGACCGACATGCATGTGGCATTCGAAAGGATGGTTGCACAATGGTGCAAACGTGCACTTGAAGGCCTAGGTCGCTTGTTCTTTCTTTTCATAAAAGGTAACTACCGCGATAGTAGATCACGTAGTATTTGTTGACCAATCCGATTAAAATGAATCTCACGCCAGAAGCTAGAAAGTTGCTAGATTTGGTGTTTTATCACAACCACCACATGCTTCTCTTTTACAACCGGTGCATGTGGCAATGGTTGTCCCGATCCGAGAAGGTGGAGTCAGGTGTATGTCTTGCCTGTCGTTGCCCAAAAGGCAGCAAACATGGGTGTAACGCTACACATACACACACACACACACACAAAATCTACTAGCTTCCATGCTTCAAGAGAAATTGTTGTGTGAGCAGAAAGAATGCATTTTGATCCTCTTACATCTGCATCGTGACACCAGCCTTTGTCTAGAACATCGACAAACTGAAAGATGGCTGTTGCAGCGGGAGGTCGGGAACCGAGGATCGCTTGTGCAGCTCATGAGATCCCCATGACATACAAACCATGGATGGCTGGGTTGTTTATACGTTGCTGTGCATTGTTGTCGGCTATTAATGTTTGCGCTATTATCGGTGTGGTGCGTGTTCGCCATTGAAAACAGCCGCATCTTACACCCACATACATACGCTCGCTAGTCGGTCCGTTATAACCGATCGACACCGTAAAATATGCATGCATCGTTGTTATCCAGATATTCTATGTTTTCCATGCTGCAAGCAAAAAATAGCGACTCCTGCGTATTGACACTAGCTTGCAGCCTTCTTTCCGTGGAGTGTAATTTACGGCGTAAGGAGCCCTGGTTTCATGATGTTTAGAGGCTACTCCTAATATAGAACACCGTTTGATCTTGTGGTCTATTTTACTGTAAGAAGGCAAACATGCTATATTCTTGCAACACAAATTTTCATTTCAAGCAGCTTGTCATGGTTACACTTTATGCAATCCTCAATCCATTTCCAAATATTCTTTTGCTATATGCTTTATTCAGGTAATGCAGCTCATGTGCATGGTCTAACTGATTGACAATGTTTCGTTAAGAAGGCTACGGATAACACATATACAATCAACAACGCCCATGCGACCCAAACAACTCGGCTTTGGTCGTGCGTCATAGTAATATCGCTGAACGAATTCTGTTTGTCAACAATGATTGGTTACACAGGCCCTCTTTCTTTGTATTTTCATACGCTTTATACTCTTTGTTTGTTTGTTTCATAATTGCGGTGGTGATGCACATCTTAAACCTTCAGTTGCTGCATCTTGTCAATGAGCGTTTTTGCTAATCTGGATATATTAGCCATTTTCATGTCATAGGGCCGTTAGATTCTCATATCACAAGGCATGATTGTATATTCGCAGGATTCATTTTTCTCTTAAAGTAACAAGTTATTATGAGGGCAGTCTAGCAGGGTGTGTGATGCTAGAAGCATCATAAAACGATCTAGAAGTATCCATCATCCATCATTGGAATCTGCATTGGAGAGAGACCATGCAAGGAAACAAGCAACGAATTTGGAAAAGAAATTATGATGAAGGAAACGAACAATGACATTTTTATTCATTGAGAATATTGATAGGAGGTGAGCTCTTTGTTCTTGTCCATGATTCATTGTAGCAGTAGCAGCATTTGAGCGATGGCAATGAATGATGGCTGGTTGACGTCAGCTTCCGATGGCGGGGCCAGAAATCTTACACCACGGTAAGCCTATCAGTGAAAAAACACGCCCAGTTGTTGTTGAGTCTGAGGACAAGTGTATTCAAGCCTCTTCTTTTCCTTAATACCTTAATCCCTCCCTACTCTTTTCGCCCATTTACCTTCCATAATGGCAATGACGGCACTTGGATTGCATGCTGCTAAGCGTGCTATGAGTAAGCTTTCCAACGACCCTTGATTTCACGATACGAAGCACCCATTGTCGACATGTCAACTGAATTCGACGTCTCTTTCTCTCTGTATAGCCACCACAATCGCTCCTCAGGCACTTTCAGTATCGAAGCGTGCTATGTCGACTGAAGTCACCAGAAAGATCGACGACGTGAAGGAGATCGCACTTAAGCCTAACAACAGTGCAGGTTAGCAACAGCCAATAATGACATATGAAACCAGCAATTCACACGCATATCATTCGCCATTAGAATACGTTCTTTCGACTGTCGATCGTGTTGTCGCTTGGGCCCGTGAGGGTTCTTTCTGGCCTGTTACTTTTGGTTTGGCTTGCTGCGCTGTGGTAAATTTCTTTAACGATGCATGTGCAACATACACTCGGCAAGGGAATACTGAAGGTATACATGTCATTAGGAAATGATGCATTGTTCTACTCCTCGTTACGATCAGGATCGTCTTGGTATTATTTTCCGTGCTACTCCTCGTCAATCTGATGTCATGATCGTTGCTGGTACTCTCACCAACAAGATGGCTCCTGCTCTTCGAAAGGTTTATGATCAGGTAAGATGTGGCAATTGGATAGGAAGGATAAAGGATCACTAAAGCGAACATTGGTTGTTTGTAGATGCCCGAACCTCGCTGGGTCATTTCTATGGGCAGTTGTGCCAATGGTGGTGGTTATTATCACTACTCATACTCTGTCGTCCGTGGTTGTGATCGTATTGTCCCTGTTGATGTCTACGTCCCCGGCTGCCCTCCCACTGCTGAGGCATTGCTTTATGGTATCTTCCAACTCCAACGCAAGATGAGAAGAGTAAGTATGGAAATTGAAAGACGAATATACTCGGGCCATATGGTTAACTCGGTTCTTTTTTACTTGATTGCAGACCAAGATCACCCAGCTTTGGTACAGAAAGTAGATTTATCCACAAGTACAGCAAATAAACGAGAATATCTTTGTCAGCATATATGCGCATTCATCTGATGTAATTGCTGGATCCACATGTAGTGCGACAGAAATGATGATGCAACCATAATCGATTGAATCCACCCACTTTATTAGGCTAGTAGACGACTTTATTGGCTTCTTGTAGGAAAACGAAACCACCATGTACGGATTGGTCAACAAGCTCACAACTAAGCATTACGAACCTATACTTAGATACATAGCCCCACCGCTGTTTTCTTTGTGATTAGAATAAAGGGCACATTAGACCAAGATTGGTGGCTCATTCATCCTTAAATTACTCTTTGACAATGGAAGACTCGGCAATAAAAGTGTACTGACATCATCTGGAGGCTATCATCCATTCATATCTCAAATCCAGAGCTTGAATTACTATGTAATGCAGAGATGAAGTAACGCATCTTTTTATATAACGACTTTGCTAATTATGGTGGCTCCCCATTATCTGGGTACCAATCACTTGCATTTCGCTGTCAGGGAACAAGGTTACCTAAGGAGAAGAGCACACTCTGATATGTAGATGATGACGAATTCGGTTATCGCTCAACCTTCCTCATAGAAGTAACCGGTGACTTTGGTGTCATAGTGCATTCCTCTACCGTTTTGATCCTGCGTATGATTTTGCTTTGTTCTATTCGTCTTAGATCATAGCTGGGATGAATGGAATATCCCAGTGATTGCCAGCTAATCAATTGATTCCATTGTCAAACGGATCCAATTGGATGCTATCAGGATGAAATCATATGCTCTCTAAGGATCGTCTCATCATTATTGGGTTGTCATCATCGAATCTGAAGCTGCTTGATGTTCCGTGAAATCAGCAAAGCCTAGGATATTAGATGCAACATCAACAACCCCACATATGTATTCAATTGAGCAAATACTACACTACCAGATGATTTTAAAAAGAGATTCTCAATAGCCATGAGTGACTAAGAAATGCTACAAAAGATGTTTGCTAATCAGAGAGAAAATATTATCAAAGGCGAAGAGATGTATAGTTTATTCAATAAAAGTAATTGAGCTGCTAGGGGCGTAGGGATCAATAAATTATCTATGCGAGCTGTACAAAACATTGACCACCGCACGTATTTCTGAGACCGCAGTCATCTGGCAGCCTTCATACACTTCTTTTTTCCACTTGAGATCATGGCAACCACCGCTCTAAGTCAGCCCAACTTGATGGAAACTGATGGATCACCAGCAGTCGATGCCAGCAACTCGTCTACTCCAGCAGAAGAAGGCAACAAACCCATCGTTGGCATCATTTACCCTCCACCCAACATTCGAGGTACGATTCTTGTGACCCATTCACTGCTTGTCGTTGCGACTAATCTCTGGATTTGTACACTACAGAAACGGTTGACACAGCTGCAGCTTTTCTCGCCAACAAACCTGCACAACTCGAAGATCGTATTCGTGAAAATGAACGACACAATCCCAAGTTTTGTTTTCTGAACCCCAGCGACCCATATCACGCTTATTACCAGTTCAAACTTAACGAGGCTCGAGAAGGCAAAGGTATTTGGATACAAAGATGGTGCCGGTACTAGTGAGAATACTAACGTCGCATTGCTTTTCAGTATCCAAGAAGGCTGGAAAAGAAGAAAAGGAAGACCAACGCAAGACACCAGAGGAAGACACCAATGCACCACCAAAAGAGCCTGAGCCATTTGAGTTTTCAGCACAAATGCCTGCCATGTCAGCTCAGGATCTGTAAGTGTTTTTTAGATACATGTTGGGAACATTAACTGATATATCAAAATAGGGATATCATGAAGCTTACAGCACAATTTGCAGCGCGTAACGGTCGCCAATTCATCAATCAACTTGCACAACGCGAATCACGCAACTATCAATTCGACTTTTTACGGCCATCACACAGCCTATTCCCGTTTTTCACTGAGCTTGTCAAGCAATACACCAAAGTGCTAGCACCGCCAAAGGATCTCAAGGAAAAGTTGTTGATGAACAAGAATACAAAGTACAAGATTATCGACCGTGTAAAGGAGCGTGTTGAATGGGTTGCATGGACCGAGGCTGAGAGAAAGAAGAAAGAAGATGAGGATGAAAAAGAACGACGTAAGTAAAACCAAGTGATCATTGGGGATACAGTAGTGGATGATTGACATGTTTCCATAGTTGCATATGCTAGCATCGAATGGCATGATTTCGTTGTCGTGGAAACAGTCGAATTCAATGAAGCAGATGATCAAATGGATTTGCCACCACCCATGAGCTTATCAGAATTGGAGAACATGTCACTCGCCCAAAAACGAATGAACGCTTTAGTGGAGCAGCCACAAGAGGAGAAGCCTGGTGACGTGGAGATGGACGTATGTACTCGTTATATCACCAAAAAGTGAGTTGGTTAATTAACATGTCATTTGGATATAGATCGAAGATGTGGATATGGAAGAAGAGAGTGATCAAGAGGAAGAACAACGACCACCTCCTGAGCAAGTCAAGGTGCCCGATACCACTGCAGCCATCAAAGTTCGCACTGATTATCAACCCAAGCTTCTTGGTGCCAACGCAGCTAAGAAGAATGAACCAACACAAATCTGTCCTCGTTGTGGTTTGGCCATTCCCGTCTCAGAAATGGATCACCATATGCGTATTGAACTTCTTGATCCCAAGTGGAAGGAACAAAAGCTGGCCGCAGAGGCAAAGACCAAAGACAGCAACTTGCTTCAAGAAGGAACAGATGTTGCCAAGATTCTCAAGAACTTTTCTGGTTACCGTTCTGATATCTTTGGTGAAGAGGAGACAGCGATTGGTAAAAAGATTCACGAGGAAGAAGAGGAGGCAAGGAAGAAGGAACGTGTTACCTGGGATGGCCACACTGCCACTATCAGCTTAGCTACGCAACGTGCTCAACAAAACACATCCATTGAAGAGCAAATTGCAGCTATCCATAGGAGCAAGGGCTTTACACCGTAAGTTGAGGTTATGGCTACTTTGTGAGTATGAGATGTTTAACTCAATGTCTTTAGTGATACATATGGTCCACGAATGCCTGATGCTACATTATCGCAAGAAGCTGTTCCAGCAGCACCCACACAAGCAGCACCAGTGCAGCAACCTTACTATAGTGCAGCACCAACAGCAAGTGCAGCACCAATGCCTGATCCTTCTGGTGCTTTCAGCAATCAACTTCCCAATATGTACGTATCACAGCCACCGGTGCAGCCACCAGTGATGGGAGCAACATCAGCGACGCCCCCAATGGTGGATGGTAGTGTGCGTAAAGCAGAGGAGGATTTAGAACAAGCAGATGCCAAGCGACCCCGTTTTGATAACGCACAACCTGGAATGGAGCCTCAATGGAATGCACCACCCGTAAGTTCTTATGCAAGGTATACATGGATCGATACTAATACATACATCATTAGCCTGAAATATCTGTCAACATTGTTACTCCTAACATGCCAGAGAAGCCTGAATGGAACCTTAATGGCAGCACTATCACTATTTCGAATCTTCCACCAAACACTCTTATCACCACCCTCAAGGATCGTATATCTTCACAACTTGGCATGCCAGCCGGCAAACAAAAATTGACTTCAGCAACCAACACTGTCCTCAACAACAGCAAGAGTTTGGAGTTTTATGGCATCGTAGAAGGCACAACATTGACTTTGGGTATTAAGGATCGAGGCAAAAAGTAATTTTAGATCAAAATACATTTTCAATCACTTTTTTTATTGTATATCATGTTGGAAGACTTTATTGAGTAAACAATGCTAGTTTAAGCTGTTTTATATGCGACAACACGAAGACGCACATACATTACAAACCATTTCCCATCTTCTCGTTGATAGGAGGGTCTCAAATGCTCCATAATTTCAGATATCACTTCCTCACGATCCTTATCAGTTGGGAGGACTTGAAGAAAGCAGAAACCAAATGTACGCAGCCATCCACCCACATCAGTGTCAAGCTCTGTCATACGTGGCACCAGATCGATGGATTTCACTTGGAAGCCATTGTTTTCAAGATCTGCCTTGTATGTGTCGGGAGATGGGAAATACCATGGTGACAAAGATTGGCCATTGAAACCACGACGATTGAGAGCAGTGATCAATGCTGTGTGTATCTCTAAAACATACATCATTCATTAAAAAGGCATGGGGCATGGTGGTGATGATGAAGGAAGCATACCTCCACAATTCATAAATCCTCCAAATTCAGCTACAAAACGTCCACCTGGTTTAAGGACATGATGGATGCCCCGGATGACCTTGATAGGATCGCGTTTGAGCCAATGAAGTGCTATATAGAATCCAATGTTAGTTTCCCCACAATTTTTATCCTGTGACAAATTATTTATACTTGCTTGCATTAGAAAACACAGCATCAAAAGCGGCAAGATCAGGAGCGGCATCAAACCATTCTGCCACATCATGACCATCCACAACATGGTAATCGATATTGGTATCCGGAGGTGCGATTGCCTTTGCCTTTTCTATCATGTTGCTGCTGGCATCAATTCCAACAACAGACTTGCATTGCTCGGCCAGCTTGAGCGTAAGTACTCCGTCGCCACAACCAAAGTCGAGAACCTTTTCGTCAGATTGAGCATCAAGCATACCAAGGATGATGGACCCCAGTCTGGGCACAAACGATGCATGGGTGTTATAGTTGCTAGATGACCAAGAGGATGACATTTTTCTTTTCGTGTGTATGCCAAGATTGTCCCTGTTGTGGTGGTGGCACAACACCACTCTGTCTTTATAAAAGAACGCCTTGCGCGGAGATTGACACGGTGATCCCGCATGATTGGCTAGTCAGTTCATGTATTCATATTGACCCTACTCTTGGCAACCAACGTTAGCTTGCATAGTGTTGTATTGAGTATGAGTCGATCATTCTTGATTGGATGCCCTGGTTCGCACGAATGTCATTATACTTAGCCACGTCCTTGACCGATGTCTGAGGCAGGGATAAACGATAGCCTTCCTCCTTTGGTGGCCATTGGCTGCTATTACGTGGTTTTTTATGCAGATGGGGTTGTGCCGTGTACTAGTAAATACAATGTGGCCTGTTCCCAGCATAGCCTGTAACTTTCACATGCCGCTCTGACATTGATATATGGGCTTTGTCCCATTCATCCTGCCACCTTTTGTAGTCTTCTTTTCTTCCTCCACCAATTTTCTCCAATTATGGTTGCTATCAACGATGACGACATCAAGCAGCTTAAGCAACTAGCTAGCGACTTGCTCATGCCAGAACTAGAACGTCAGCTGCAAGAAGACCCTTCGCTTATCCCTAATATGAAGGCCCTCTTTGTTCTCACAATAGTGAAAAAGAGAAAGCCCATGGCTACTTGGTAAGCTAAAAGAGTTGGATGCGTAATACTTGCTCGGGATTTGAATTAACATGATATCCAGGTACTGCTTGCTTCAAGGTTAGAGCGCCAAATTGGATCAAGTGCATTATTATTCAAGGGCAGCAGTTAACCCTATTATTTTAGGGAAAGGAGTGATGCCAGTCATTACAGACAATGAAGACGTAATCAAGAATACAATGAAACGCAAGGTCAAGGTCGTCAAGGTTGAAGTCGAGGATAAGAATATGGTCAATCTTTTAACAGGCGGGTAATGTATCTCTCTCTCTCTCACATATGCATGCATGCGTACAGCCGACTAACATATAAGAGTAGTATGACAGGTATGATATGCGCAATAAATACAATAGGAAGCTTTCAACTCACACACCATCAAAAGGCGTAAAGGCTTATATGACTGGTCGCATCAAGGTTCGTGGTGATCTTTTGCTCGCACAGCAGCTTGAACAGGTCTTTGAGAAAGCCAATGGGCGTAAGGTACGTCATTGTCTAAGCTTAGAAGAATGACACACTCATCTTACAATAACTGCAAAAGCGTGCCTTGACATTCCTTAGGGAAAATGAGCAATTGCGTGCTGCTCTAGCTGCTCGCAATATCAAAGCCAAGTTGTAGTGTGTCTTCAAATACGAACATAATGCAATCAATAATACTGTTGGGGTGCCGCATGATGTGTATGTTTGCACTGTGGGAATAAGATGATCCTTTCTCACCATGTGCAACGAAGCATGGCAACCTTTTTACCCCACGACATTCATGTTCTACACACACACTCTCTCTCCCATATATATCCTTAATGTCTTTTGTGTATGATGCAATGATGATGCTGCTACGCGTTGATTTTGATTTTAATAGTGCATGGATAAGATTTTGTTGTATACATGATGAAGAGCGAAAGGAGGGGGAGGGAAATACACCACAAGATGAAACTAGAATTCGACGTCGGTTCGACCTGGTTGATCCGTTGGCATGTCCGTATCCATGACAACATGTGCATCTTGTTGTTCAAAGACAGACATTGGTTGTTGTGATGCTTTGGCGTCCTCGAATGTTCGTTGTCGAATAACATCCATATCAAACTTGTTTTTCAATGTGTTGATTTCCGAGATCAATTCTGACGTAGCGTCCTTCAATGCTTGGCCTGGAGCAGTGCCTGGTACGGTTTGCACCTTGACGTGAAAGTTGTGTTCGAGTGGATGTGGCACCTTGTAGCCGGCAAATAGCACACGGGGATCTTTCAAGAGCTGTCTATAATGCTGCATTATTACATTTGATATATCGACAATAAGGAAGCTGATTTCGCTTACGATCGTAACATATTTCCTAGCGTGTGGTCCTCTCGTTCAATCTTGAAGGTGGCTGCATTGGGGATTCTAGTGTCGATCTCCATCTCCACTCTTTTCTAGAGTCAGTCATTGAGGCCTATTCAATCGAATGTTGCACCTACTTTCTTCTTCCTTCCGGAATGACAAATAGTTCGAAACGTTCTGGTGCGTTCATGGTTGTGTGTGTGTGGTTGTTGTTGTGCGGTTATGGGTTGTAAAATGAGGGAGCCAAAGGAAAGAAAGCTGACAGCAACGCAGTGCGTGGTAGGGTCAACTTGAACTCCGGACTTTTTGGCAACCATTGGTTTTCTTCCTCAACAAGCTCTAACGTAAGATCCACAGCACGCGACGATCCGATCAGGCTCCTTATTTCAATTATAGACACTCCATGTTACCTTTATCTCTTTTACACACGGCTGCTGGTCACCCTCTTTTGGTTGAACTCAAGAATGGCGAGACTTTTAACGGCCATTTGGTCAACTGCGACAATTGGATGAATTTGACGCTGCGTGAAGTGATTCAAACCTCTCCCGATGGTGACAAGTTTTGGCGTTTGCCCGAGTGCTATATCCGTGGTAATACCATCAAGTATCTGAATGTGCCTGAAGAGATTGTGGACATGGTCAAGGAAGAGGAAGGCCGTCAACGTAACATGCGTGGTAACCGTGGCCGTGGTGGAGGTAGAGATGGTGGTCGTGGTCGTGGCAGAGGTAATCAAAACCGTGGTGGAGGTGCTCGTGGTGGACGATAAAGATATCAAGGCAAGAGGAAACGGCAGTACATGTACATCCAACACTTGATCCGACATTCAACATTTACTATTTCCACCCTTGTTACGATATTCATTTCCACACATTCATGCCATCCGTTTTTTTCTTACTCCATACAACAAAGCTGTCGTTATTCTCTTGATCTCGCAAAATGTGTCTTGTTTGTTAATGTTGGGGATGGGGATATGCTATGTGCATTGCAGGGCTAGCATTTAAATCAAATCTAGAAAGCCTATCCATAGTGCATGTAATCATATAAAGCTCGCTTGGCTCGTAAACTTTGATTTCTCGTAATGTTCCTACGACTTTTATGCAATCGCATCACATCCTCGCCAATCATTAGCCCCTTCCTCACCATTGTCCAGTCTACTACATGTGCGAGATTCTCCTGATTCAGCCCATCATTTTCATCATTCAAATGTCTGGATCCGAGAGATTTGACTGACCTATGCTGTCATTACAAACCGTACACCGTACTTATGTTCCATCCTTTCATAGCTTATCCCCTCTCCCACTCCAAATCCTCACAGTGGAGCATGAGATTTTATTTTGAAAGGCGTGATCAGCATGCCCTAACAAATCTTCTGACAATAAGTTTGAAGTTCGGGATGGGCAATCTCAGGGACGTGCACTATACATTTCCCGTTCGTTCATCGTCGGATGTCCGCATTCAAAGTTCCCCTAATAAAACGTATGGTTTTATTTGAATGAAGTTGATCAACAGGTCCCAGCGAACCTGCTGACCAAGTTTCACGATGGAGATGGGCAATCGCGGGGGAGTGCACTATACACCCTACTTGCGTTCCATCCGTCCTAAAATTGGACCGCCGGATTCGTAAAACATCATAATGAAACATGCGATTTTTAAATGAATGGGGTTGATCAGAATGACTCAGCGAACATGCTTACCAAGTTTCAAGTTCCAGGAGGGCAATCCCAAGGTAATTCATACTAAATGGCATTTCAATGAATCCCGGCGGTTCCGGAATTTCCGTCGGTCATAGTAAACCCCACATTATGCTCTCCCTTTCAAAAACTTTGAATGAAGTGTGGGTTCTTTATTAAGACAAAGTTGATCAGCATGCCCAAGAGCATCTTGTGTGAAAGTTACAGGTTTGAGAAGGGTAATCTCAAGGTCATGCATCAATTACAGTGTGCGTGGATTTGCATGACAGCGCCTGATCTATTTAATTTCCACCTTTTCCACATCCCAGCCTCTTCCTCTTCCTCCTCCCATTCTCAACAGTTGCCCCATTCAACTACAACTACAACCTGGGAACGATTGTCCTGCTTCCAATCCACCATGTCAATGCTACGAATATCTTGACCCGATTGTCTTTGACTGAATGACGACTTCATGGCGTGTGCACCACACTACAACGCCTGCATTCCTTGACACTGTATTTTCTCTTGTACACTCCTCTGCCACAACCAATCGTAACAGCATTCATTCCAGCAGTTACTATTAGCAAGGCCTTCATTGCATTGTCTCCATAGCGTTCACAACCTTGTCACTCTACTACAATACACGCTCTTGCACACTTCTCTGCCACCACCAAACGTAGCAGCTGTTGCTATTAGCAAGGTCTTTACTCCATTGTCCCAATTTACTTGGCAGCAGCTTGCTTTGATACATATGGATTCCAATGGATGGTATGCCATATCAACTATCAGATCCAGCACATTACAAGCAATTCTCACCTGGTTGACCTGTGATGGAAGAAGGGATTGACCAACAACCGGACGGAAAAGGCAGCATACACCATCATGGCTCTTTTCAACCAACGTATTGGATTTGATGGATGGATGGGATGGAGTTGACGAAGCAGCTTATATCTTTCACAAAGGACTTTTACAACCGTGGATGATATGGAATACTCGAATCAAACCATGCAGCAACTATTCCCAATCATGGATGAAGGATGCTTATGACGGCAGCAACGAAAATACAATGACTCAATTACCCTGTTCCCCTCATGTGATTCACTCGTGTCTTATACTATTTGCAACATTGTTCATTTATCATATTTATTCGATAAACATCCACACCACTATGTATGTCCTATTCTTCGACTTAATCATTGAATGAAAATTGGGTTCAAGATGATATTTAGGAGGGTATCGTGATATCTACTCATATGTGTGGGATGTGGATCACTTGTTTGGTTGCAGGATTGAACGGGGAAATAGTAGCTCGAAGGTCGGAAAGCGAGACGCGATCATTTACATCATCATCATATGTATCGAGATGCCTTTGTTCTTTTGTGACAATATACTGTCGTTTATGCTTTCTAGTTCACATGATGATACACGAAGGCAGTCGCTATTCTCAAAAATGCTTATATTCAAAAGACAATAAGTTCAGAGTGAGGGTGCCCAGCATCATATGTAGTAGTGCATGTTATATAAGCTTGGTGGTTCATTGTAAGCTTATTCCATTATGTTCAAGAAAAAGTGAGCTGTGAGAGAATGTGGCACGAATGCATGGACATGTCATTATTACCTACGAAAAGTTCCAGCTAACACTATCCTATGCAACCGTAAGTAAGAACGAACACCATTCCATCGGGCTATCATAGGCAGACCTTACTACAGGCGTATCATGGATGGAGTTACTTCATGCATCTCTCCACCAATAGGATCGGCCCTTCAAGTCTGGCTCAGTAACACAAACACGCCCCTCTGCATCTTCGGCTCTATCAAGGTCCAGCTACTTGACAATGAACAAAGACCACTTTCCATATAGCATCATAGTTACAGCATATGTAAAACACAAAGATGCCCATAACTAAAAATTCTACAATGAGACGCGGGGTCTTCAATCGAACAAAGTTGCGCGGCGGGATCAAGTGCACCTTGTGTAGAAGTTTCATGATCGTAGTGGCCGATCTCATATTCACCCAATGTCACCACCAGTCAAAGTGGATCTGGTCGATCTCTTGAATTTTTTTCGACGAGGCTAGTGGTGACATTGGGTGAATGTGAGAATGGCCACTACGATCATGAAACTTCTACACAAGGTGCACTTGACCCCGCCGCGCAACTTTGTTCGATTGAAGACCCCACGTTTCATTGCAGAATTTTGAGTTATGGACATCTTTATGTTTTACATATGCTGTGACCATAATACTATATGACAAGTGGTCTTTGTTCATTGTCAAGATGGTAGACCCTGATAGAGCGGAAGATGCGCAGGGGCGTGCATGTGTAACACAGCTCATTTGCATGATACTTCACAATGAACAAATGCCACTTGTCATATAACATCATGGTTTCAGCATATGTAAAAGCTTAAAAGTGTATGTATCTAGGATTGGCATGTTTGATCGTGAAACATGATTGACAAGGTGCGCTCCACCACGACGAGCAATATTGTTCTATGAAAGAGCCCATGTTTCATTGTAAAGTTTAGAGATAAATGCACTTCCTCGTTTTATATATGCTGAAAAGCATGATGCTATATGACAAGTGATGTTTGTTCATTGTGAAGTATCATGCAAATGAGCTGTGTTGCACAAACGCGCCCCTCTGCATCTTCCGCTCTATCAGAATTGAGCTACTTGACAATGAACAAACACCACTTATCATATAGTATTATGGTCACAGCATATGTAAAACATAAAGATGTCCATAACTCAAAATTCTACAATGAAACGTGGGGTCTTCAATCGAACAAAGTTGCGCGGCGGGATCAAGCGCACCTTGTGCAGAAGTTTCACGATCGTCGTGGCCATTCTCAGATTCACCCAATGTCACCACCAGCCAAAGTAGAATCGGGTCGACCTCTTGAATTTTTTTTTTCGACTTTGGCTGGTGGTGACATTGCGAAATCTAGGATCGCCGAGGTTGATTGTGAAACTTGCACACAAGGTGCGCCTCACCCCGACGAGCAACTTTATTCGATTGAGGACCCCACATTTCATTGTAAAGTTTTGAGATACAGGCACCTTTGTGTTTTACATATGTTGTAAGCGTGATGTTATATGGAGAGTGGTGTTTGTTCATTGGGAAGTATCATGCAAATGAGCTGTGTTGCACAAAGAAGTCCGTCTGCATCTTCGGCTCTATCGGGGTCTACCTACTTGACAATGAACAGACACCACTTGTCATATAGCATCACGCTTACAGCATATGTAAAAACATAAAGGTGCCTGTTTATCCAAATTTCCATAATGATGTGTAGAGGCTTTATGAGCACGATCTTGATCAGCATGTCGAAGCCCACGGCCTGACCAAGTTTCGAGGTCGCCGTGGGCAATATCGGCGCGCACGGCGCGTACACCCTATTTATGTTACCATCCTTTCGTCGTCTCTCCCACATTCAAGATTTTCATAATGAACTCTGGGGTCTTTATGGGAACGAAATTGCTCGGCGTGATCGAAAGGGTGTTGTGTGAAAGTTTCAGGTTCGAGGTGGGCAATCTCGGGGAACAGGAGCGCCGACCCTACTTTTCTCTTCGTCTCTCCTACATTTGGGCTGGCCCGCATTCAAAATGTTCATAATGAACCATCCGGTTTTTAAATGAATGAAGTTGATCAGCATGTGCGAGAGTACCTTCTGACCAAGTTTCAAGTGCGAAATGGGGAATCCCAAGAAACTACATACTAACTGACTTTTTCATAAATCCGGCGCTTTCCCAATTTCCGCCCATCATAGTAAACCCCACATTATGCTCTCCCTTTCGAAATTTTCAAATGAAGTGTGGGTTCTTTATTAAGACAAAGTTGATCAGCATGTGCGAGAGTACCTTCTGACCAAGTTTCAAGTGCGAAATGGGGAATCCCAAGAAACTACATACTAACTGACTTTTTCATAAATCCGGCGCTTTCCCAATTTCCGCCCATCATAGTAAACCCCACATTATGCTCTCCCTTTCGAAATTTTCAAATGAAGTGTGGGTTCTTTATTAAGACAAAGTTGATCAGCATGCCCAAGAGCATCTTGTGTGAAAGTTTGAGGGTTGAGACAGGCAATCCCAATATCATGCATTGATATCAGTGCATATGGATATGTCTGTCTGCCTGACAGATTTAATTTCCACCTCTTCCACTCCCACTTTATTTCCCTCTTCTTCCCATTCTCAACTGTTGATGCATTCAAGTACGACTACCATCTACGAACGATTGTCCTGCTTCACTCCATCATGTCAATGCTACGAATAGCTTGATCTGAAAGCCTTTGACTGAATGGCAAGTTCCATGGCGTGTGGACTCCACTACAGCAACACCGGCATTCCTTGACACTGCACGTTCCCTTGTACACTCTTCTGCCACAACCAATCGTAACAGCCTCATTCTAGCAGTTTCTATTAGCAAGGTCTTTAATCCACTGTATTCAAACAGCATTCACAGCCTTGTCACTCTACTACAACACACGCTCTTGCACAGTCCTCTGCCGCGACCAAACGTAGCAGCCGTTGCTATTATCAATGTCTCAAGTTACTTGCAGCAACCTCCCATGAAGCATTTTTGGGTGGACAGCAGATAGCCATTATATATAGAAGCAGCGTTATTTACGTGTAGCAACTTGCTTTGATATAAACGAATGCGTATGACGAATATGGATCTGGATATTGGTTTGGTACATGGGTTGGAAGGAACTGGGTATATAACGCGTGGTAAAAGAGTGTATCCATTGTCAACAACCAGTATACTCGTACTTTACACGCTATTCCATGGAGGCTTCAATCATCATCTTCTGTGCAACCTGCCAACAGTATACAACCATCAACACCACAATGCCTGCTCAAAAGGATAAGAACTCTCCAAATCGATTATCTCCCGCATTAGAGCATTCATTGTACCTCTCTCTTTATCTCTTGTGAATGATGCTTGGATTAAAGGGGAATATGAGAATACGATGAACAACAACTTTTAAGTTTTGATAGTGTAAGAGATCCCCCTCCTTCCTGAGGAGTTAGACCTCGTTGTGTATGGGTACTTGGTGCATTGTATTATACAAAGATAGTAAAAGTATATCCGCTTGCGAATGCTATGATAAACGACAATGTGAGAAAGAGGAAGGATCTGATAGGCTCATTGTGTTTTGAACAAAGGCTGTAATCAATAGTGAAACTCATATCTTTTTCTGTGATTAGATCTTGTCAATCACATCGTAATAACACACGTTCCTCTTTTGTGATAAAAGATCGATGGGAGATGTACCTCGCATTCGGCTGCCATGCAATCCTTTATTGTCCTCAAAGATGATATTACATGTCTATATGTGATCGTTTATAAAGGCTGCTGGACTATATACTTTGTATCATAGAGAAATTAAATCACATACTTTAGGGATAAGCAACGCTTGGCTTTTGAATACCTGCTATCTCAATTTCATGGTATGGTCGATCTTTTGTTCTCATTGGTGGATTGATTAATGATAGCTGATCAGTTGACCATCATATATGAGGCAATCGTGTTTAATATCCAACGATCACTTGTGTTCCAAAGTATACACCAATAATTTCATCATCAATTCCCTGACCGAAAGAATACAAATTTTCTGACTTCTTTGGAGCCACCATGACAAATATATCATTATGAAATTTGAGTGTCAAAGAGTATACCTCCACATGATGGTGAATACCACTCGTGAGCTTTAGTCGTCGATCATGATGCTAATGCATTGGGTCCGATGGTTGCCTTTTGTCCCTTTTTCAATGACTGACCAGCAAAACATCATCGTCATATTGTTGAGTAGCAAGCTTGTTCACAAAAGACTTAAAAGCCCATAATGGGTCCATTTATTGTGTTTGCCTCATTCATTGTCATAGTAACTTTATATAGCTATTCTAGTTGAAGGCGTCTCCAGATGATGTTGGTGATTGTCCCATCTACTGCAAATGCTTGTGGCACCTAGTTATGTCTCCGCAAGATTTTTGTTATACCATTGTGCGAAAAAAAGGACGCAAGAGTGACCGTGTTACATGTGCACCATGTGTGTGTGCATGAATCATTGTGATCATGGTTGATATCATTCCTATATGAAATTTTATCTAATACACGGGGGATATGCCGAAAATTGGGTTGATGTGGAAGGGGGCAGTAATGATCAGGTGTAATAATACACAAATGACATGCTGGGGGATGAAGGTTCCCATGTACAGGGTGCATGTAAGATCAGATAACTATTTCACCATTTGACTCTATCAGATTTCGACTGGACAAAGCTGTGGCTCATGGCTCCACGATACAAATCTTTGATGACCTTTCCCTCGCACATGGTTTCCTCAATGATTGGCTTGCAGTGACAAGTGTTGACTCGACCATACCAAATGCCTGTCCTTCCTTCGTGGATATAACAAATGATGTTGCCAGCAAATTTATGGCCTATACCATATCATATCCCTTATCAGCCCGCTGTATCTTTTTTGCATACATCCTCTTTACATTACCTCCCACGTGGCTCACCATGAAAATAGCCACATCATCCTCTGAGATATCCTTTTCCCGCAATACGTTATCAAATTCTGCTGCCAGGATAGGAGCCACGACACCGCATCGTCGATCTCTTTTCTTGTGGGAGCAAATCAAGATCATGGAAGCGTACGGATTCTTTTGTACTTTCATTGACTCGGAAACCTTGAGTGGTTCATTAGGTGATGCAGGTAATGGTTGATTGAGAAATTCGTCATAGAATGCTTGAGCACGATCTGGAGTGACGTCGGTGACAAGGATATTGTCTGGTAGGATGATCACGTCGTGTGCATTTGGGATGGTTGAATACTGAGTAAACATGGAGGTGTTTGTGATGAAATTACGCCAATCTTGCTTAAATTGATCATTAACGATCACGTTAAGCTCTGCTGCAAGAGTGCCCTTGTCGTCTTCAATGTGTGATGCCCAGTCGGTTTGTCCTGTGCTGATCATAATGTGTCGACCATATGGTTTCATGGACCCCAGCAAGGGCGTCTCGGTATCAATCTCCATGTGAGGATAAGGCCTATGATCGTCGCATGGATTTGGACAAGCGGTGCAGTCGCTTACTACACAGTCGGCAGGTGGAAGCTGATCGTTATCGACATTTGGGGTGGATGAGGTGAGACCAACAGCCGATCCGAGTTTTGAGATTAGAGAAGCCATTAGTAAAGAAAAGAGTGGGGTTGATAGTGGAGGTGGAGGAGGGTAGTGAAAGTGCAAGTAAAGAGAGAGAGAGAGAGAGAGAGAGAGAGAGGGAGAAAAGAAAGACGCGGATAACAAGACAACTGCAACAACGCTTGTCAATGGACATGGGGGTACTGCACTTTTATCTGATTTAACTCCCTCTCCCCCCATTTATTGATTGTTGCACACTCTACTAGTTGTACTCGGAATACAGCTATCCATTTGTTTGAAGGCTTGGGTACACATGACATACACAGAAACATCCTATTGCTTCGTATTTAGACATACGACGACATCATCTGTACTCGTGTATCTACGCGTCCTTTGAAAGGGCAACTGCTGCTGTTATATTAGCTTTCACCGCTACATGTACCGCGTTTCTTAAAGTGCGCGGGGACATGGCCGATGGATAATGACTATAGCACCTACACACGGTTATTTGGTTTAACTCATCAAGCTGCAGGAAGCGCGGAAATTCGGTGGTCGGGATGAAACATTCCATATTGCTATCATGTTCGTCCCGCTTTTCTTTTGTATCGAGCCATCCACACGCATGCTGTCATGATACTGTCTCCGCTGCTCATCAGGGTGAGCTTACAGTTATCCAGTTATCCGGGTATAGGTACCTGCTGATCAATCATCAAAATTACGCATTGTCAAAAGTGGTACAATGGATCAATCTTTTATTTATATCGCATACAATTATCATTCTCTTTCTCTTTTTACTACTACATGCAAATCGTTTTTTTTTGTGGCGTGTTGATACAACAAGAAGGGTATGAAGAAGACATGTGTTACATGCATACTGAAGTATGATTATTATTCGAGAACAATCCAAGTATGAGAAGATAAGGATGGATATAGTAAGCAAGTGTCCCATTGTCCCTGAAGATAAAGTAGTGGGTGAGTGGAGGTTGATAGCTTCTTGCATAAAGCTAGCCCCCCACACGGAGGATGATCATCCAATGAGGAAAGGAATCAATCTCGTGACTCTTTTTTTCCTAAGGAGGCGGGTTGGATGGCTGGCTAACTGGGTGGGAGCTGAAGTTTGAATGAGTGGGAACATCACCTTACTTTGAGAGCGAGAGACTTCACTTGTACACGTCGTGTCAAACAGCTTTATTCTCTTTTCAACTCGATCTATTCACGGCAATTGCAACCTCATTCTTTTGCAACATGTCCGGCGATACACCAGCGTCAACAACAGGGCGTTATTCTTCTTCCATCAACAGAAAGTTCTCTGGATCAATGAGTCCTGCAACAGGTCATTCACAAGGTAATGTTCGTTTGTTGCCCTTGGACAAGTAGTATCTCATGTGGACGATCGCTTGGATCAATGGGGCTTCTTGCTTTGCTGTATTCATTCGGAGTCAACGTCTGACCCAAAAAACCTTCTTTTTGTATGTTCCCATTAGCGCGCTCGAACAATACTCGCAATCGAGTCCTTACAAGCAAGATCAGTGCACCTCGTCCTATCAACTTGCCAAGCTTGCGTCGAGAAAATGCAGCATCATCAGAATGGTCACAGTCATCGAATACTTGTTCAACAGCGTCCATTAATGGTGGTGTCAGTGCCAGTGGATGGGGTTCACCTTCTCCAGTATCGTCACCTTATTCTTCACCCCAAAAACTCGATCATGCCGACACTGCAGCCAAGACCGCAGAATGGCAACAACAAAATGAACACCCACAACAACAACCATCACCCGTGTTGAGCAAAACTTCTTCATCTCAAGAAGCATCTTCACCACCGCAACAACCTCGTGCCTGGGGATCACCAGCAATCACTGCAACAACTACAACTACAACTACAACCACTGCAAACATCACATCATCATCCACCACATCGGCTGATTTCCCGACAGCTGCAGAAACAATATCATCTCCTCCCACATCCTCAGTAGAAGGTAAAGTAAATCATGTCATTTCCTCCCACAACCCATGACATTAACTAAGCTGATTCTTCTTTTAGCTGATCAAAACAAGAAATCTGAAAAGGTAAGTTGATATACATGGATAATAGTTGCATTATGGGATTCATTAACTTGTGTATTATATATATAGAAAGATTCACTGTCGTCAGTATTAAGTGACCCTGAACATTTGGATTGGGACGAGGTAACGTGGGAGTCAAGAGAGCTCACGTGGTCTTTGACTAACTTATATAATGGTATTAGCTTGTACGCCAGGATCTTGAAGAACATCATGATGAAGAAAAGTCGGAGGAGAATAGTTCATCACCCAATCAAGTGGAAAATGAGACTACGGTGCTTCCTTCGGATCGATTTACCCAAGATTATGATCGCAGTTATCCACCTCATATACTTCAGGTGACTGAAGACCAAGAACGGCATTACAAGGGCTACCGTGAGAATTCACGACGTGATGCGTATAGCTGGAGGGAGGGAGGTGGTGGTGGAACTGGCAACAACAACAGTATACGCAACCATCGTGATCGACGACCATCAGGTGATCGACTTTGGGGACGTAGCAGCAGCAGAGATCGTCAATCGGATCGTGGCCGTTCACAGCATCGATATGAGAGACGTCCAAGTTATGATAGGCGATCAGGTGGTGGTGGTAGTGGATCATCGGTCAATTTCCATCCCACCATTATGCAACGTCCACGTCGTATGTCAGAACACAGCGCACGTTCAGATCGATCATCAACTCGAGATGACCATTCAGTTCATGAACCAGCACCCTCTCTTGACAGCTTGCCTGAAACAACATCCACTTCACCTACGATACCAAGACCAAAGGAACTCACAGCTGCACAACGTGAATACATGCATACCGCTGCTGAACGTGCAAAGAAACGACGAGATGAAGAAGAGGCTGAACGTGAAGCCGCTCGTGAACGTGCACGTAAAAAGGCTGAAGCATTAGCAGCTGCTATGCAAAGCAAGGAAACTCCATCACCAAAGACACCTTCAACTGAAGAAAAGGCATCTGAAGAAAAGGCAGCAGATGAGGAGGCTCCCAAAGGTGAAGAACAGCAGCCAATGAAGAAGGAAGAGGAGACAAGCAAGGATATCAAAGCGGATGAGTCGATACCGAATGAGAGCAGTGCAGTGGATGATAAGCCTGAGGTGACCAATGATGTCAAGGATGAGGAAAAGGATGATTCCAAATCTATCAAGTCTGATCAGCGGAAGGTTGAAGACAAGTCTCAAAAGACAAAGGACACTCGCAAGAAATCCAAAAAGAAGGAAGACAAGGCTGAAGACGCTGCAAACAAACCAGATGACAGCCGATCCTCAACATCCAACAATGAACGCCAGAAGCGTAAGACAAAGAAACAAAAGGATGTCAAAGGTAAATGAGTAAATACAAGTGCTAATGAACTCGTGCTTATTATATATCTATTATTAGAGCCCAAGAAGGAAGAAGTGGATAAGAATGAGGATACTTCAAGGGATTCGGAGGACGAGGAGGTTATCCAATGGAACGAATATGTTGAACGAGTGCGTGGCAACAAGGAAAATGAGACCTTCACCCCTACTTCAGGTGCATCAGCGTGGAGTGCTTATGCAGATCGATTGCAAGCTAAGGATGAGGAACGCTGGAATCATCAAGTGGAGCAATATGCAGCCGAGAGAAACCTGGATCCTGCTATGTTCAAAGATTTACGCCAATTCGACCGACCTGGACGACGAGATCGGCCATCAACGGGCGACAAAGCTGTGGAGGACAATGATAGTGCAAGTGTCACTGACAAGCGCAAGAAGGATCGTAAGGACCGTAAGGATAAGAAATCTCGCCACAACGATCGTCGTCGATCTCGGGATGAAGAACCAAAGCTTGATAACGAGGAGCAATGGCCTTCACTTGGCGATGATATCAAAGCAGATGACACCACCAAAGTAGCCGAAGCAACATCTACATCCACCACAAAGTCCAAAACCAAGCGTGAGAGGAGAAAGGCTAAGGACGCTATCAAAAAGGATGCTAAGAGATCTACACACGAAGATGAAAAGGAGAAGGATGAGCAAACATCAACAGCGACACCAGCACATGATATTTCACAAGAAGACAAACATGACAACAAAGCAGCTTCTGTGACCAGTGAAACAGCTTCATCACCTAAAGAAAAAGAGCCAGCTAATACAGCAACTCGTATACCCAATCAGTCATCATCATCCGAGCATATCGCTGTTACCACTGAAGATGTCCAGGAAGATTGGAATAGGGCACAACGTCGCCAATTTTTGATCAAGTCTGGTCATCCTATTTTCCCCACGCGTGTTGAATATGCTGCCACGTTGAAGCCACCCTATTTGAATTTCATGACGACCATGGATGGGGTTGATCCCAATGTAAGTGTGTGTGTGTGTGGTGTGCCTGTTAAATCCTATACAATATTGACCGAGATATATGTTTATAGATGCTTATGGATTTGAATGAGCAGACGAGGCATTTATTGATCAAATCACCCCATGATGTGCCTGATGCTGCGGTTGATGGTGTTATGTTCACTGAGCAAGATCGGCAACTGGGACAGCAAATGCAAATTCCATTGGCAACTACATTACCAAGCGGGGCATCCGGTTATCCTCCATTCTATATATACTCGACCATGCCACCCTTTGCAAATGGCACGTATGTGCATAATCCAATGTATGCCCCACGACCTGATGGCCAACAAGGTATGACCACGTTTAATAATCATATGCTGATAAAGACGATCCATGCTAATGTAAAATAGTAGCAGCATTCCCGTCTCCAACAACACAATCGCAACAGCAACAGCAGCGACAACAACCAATGATGTACTACATGCCTCATCCACCACAGCACGTGTTTCCCCCATGGCAAGGAATGCCGCACGTCCAACAGCAACAAACACCACAACAACAATTTAGTAACCAACGACGCCATCGATAGCTCTTCCCCCTCCTTTGCTTACAACGCACCATTTCCTCTTTTGAATAAAATTGCACAGTGTGCCCTGTCGCTTTAGTGTTTACTGACTGGGCAATGTATATACGAATTTTTGTTTCATTTTAGAATTTTTACGACACAAGACATTCAAACAACCGTGGGTATGGATACGCACTTGTAAACAACAACTTGCCGTGTTGTTGCACGATATATCAAGAAAAAGAATGTCGTATTAGGAGGTATCATGAAAAAGTAGGTAGGATGATCGCGTCTCATCTGTATACAATAAAAGAATCCCCCTTCCTTCATGGATCATCTATTTGCATGGATGATAGATCGGATGACATGCAAGTGTTTATAACATGAAACTGCGTGGGATTGGATACAGCACAAGAATGGAACCTATTGACAGGCAAACTCGGGGAACTGCCAAAACCCGAAGTTGAACACCATGTGTCTAATGCATTACACAGCAGTGGAAACCGTAACCCAGGTTCAGGGGGAAGGAGGGCAAGGGGGTGCGTTTATTGTTTCAACATGAATAAAGCGGATGCTTTTCTCCTTTCTTTATACTACTACTGCAAGAGATTGAGTGTGATGCATCATGATTATCATCAATCCTATTATTAGTGCATCAAACATCCTCTTATCTTTTACATACCAGAGATAGGGGAGATAGCACTGTTGGCATCTACAACAGCAAATAAATGATTGCAAGCACACACAAGTACCAAAAGTGGAAGAGAAATAGGCAACACAAATGGAGATAAGACAAACCTTAATGCAAAAATATGGGTACCCACTTTGGATAATAGGGGTTTCGAACATATAGATTTGCCCCTCAAACAAGAGATGTGTGTACGAGTGCGTGTGCGTTCAAGTGGTAGGCCTTTTCATCACCCTTGAATATGAAGAATGCCACACTGCAGGACAAAAGGAGACGGGTTTCAATAAAGAAATCTTTGGAGCTCGTGCAGTGGAAGCCGAAAAAAGTTTGTTGGGCGGTCGTACAACCCTCAAAACTCGGCATATTTAAAGAGGCAGCATCTGGCTGTTGGACAATGCGCTTTGGATCTCTTTTTTGAAAGACACATCCTTCTTTTTTTTTTCTTTCACCATCATGGATATTCCAAATGCACACACAAGGCTAACCAGAAGCTCCACAACTGAGCAAGATGTTCTACGCATCCGAAACTTACATCCATCGCACATGTCGAGTGGTACAGCTCACTATGGCACAGCACCTCTTAGTACAGGCGTGCTGCCTACTCGTCTTTCAGGAACATCACTCTCGGATCGAGTTGGATCGTTTGTTGGATCTTATTCTAGAACGTCTCTCATGTTCATGGCCGAGAATTTAGCAGTTCCAGCACCGTCCACGCCAGTGGTAAGTTGACTTGATTTGTTGTCATTGACCAAGCACGATAATGATGCTGATGATGATGTGCTCGTTGTAGTTTGATGAAGAAGCTGACAAGCATTCCACTTCATCCTTTGGATCCCTCTCGAGGTAAAAGTTAGAAAAAAATGGCTATTGTTGATTGTGTCAAGTATACTCATGGTAATGCGTTTCAGGCATTTGTCGGGTGGAGAAACAGGTGGCTATCACTACCAACGACGACCTTCATCACACATGGAAACACAGGAGCGTACATCACTTTTTATGAGTGAGATTGACAAAATACTCTCCACACACAGCGTTGCTACGGTTGCGGATGATCACCGATTAGCAAGTGTGCTTAGCAGCGACCCTCAATCGATCACCCCCGCCATTATGGATGATCGGAAAAAGTCATCTTTTGCTCAATCCATTTTCAATTCAATCAACATTTTACTCGGTGTTGGGATTCTTGCGTTACCACTTGGATTCAAAGTAAAAAAGGGATAGCACATTTTCATTGTTCAAATTTGCTCACCACTACCGTTTATGGGTTAGGTTGCGGGATGGGCTGCAGGATTGTTGATTTTCGGCTTTTGTTGTCTTTTGACAAACTACACTGCAAAGCTACTTGGTCGGTGCTTGGAAGTTGATCCTAGTTCACGCACTTTTGGTGATCTTGCAGGAGCTACTTTTGGTATGCGTGGCCGTGTCTTTGTTACAGCACTCTTTGTCACTGAGCTTATCACTAACAGGTAATAGGAAGGGGGTTGGTTCAAGCTGGGTGGAAATTAACATTAACCTTTACTATTAGCGTTGCCATGGTGATCCTTTTGAGTGATGGCTTGGATGCATTGTTTCCTGGATTTCATTCCATCACGCTTCGTATCATTTCATTCTTTATTTTGACGCCTATGCTCTTTTTCCCGGTGCGGTACCTATCCTATTCGAGCTTGCTTGGGATCATTAGTGCACTTAGTATCATTGGCGTAATGTTTTATGATGGTTTTACCAAACATGATGCTCCTGGAAGTTTGATTGAGCCTGCAGTACGTGTTCCAGAATAGCACACAATGGCAATATGACTCATTTTATTATTTAGGATACTGAAATATGGCCATCCCAATACCAACGGTTGCCATTGAGCTTTGGTCTCATAATGGCTGGATTCGCCTCACATGCGGTATTTCCAACAGGTACAAACTACAACACATGATCAACCATCAGTGAATGGCAATTGATGCATCAAAATAGTTTATCGCGACATGGATAATCCCAAACGATACGATACTATGGTGAATTGGACCTATGTTGCAACCACGATGGTATATCTCCTTGTGGCTATTTGTGGGTATTTGATGTTTGGATCACAAACAATGCAGGAGGTGAGTAGTAGTAGTTGGGATAGGAAATGATATGATATAACTTGGGGTCTTACGAAAAAAAAAAAAACATCGAGTAGATTACACAAAACCTCGTTCTGGTGCCTGAGTATAATCAAACGTTGAATCGGCTGGCAGTGTGGTTGATTGCCCTTCAACCGATTGCCAAGTACGGATTGAACATGAATCCCGTGAACCTAAGTTGGCAAATAGTAGTTTTCCGACAGCCATGGATTGAAGCTTGGTGTGCTCGTGGACCATGGCGAGAGCCTATTCTCACATTTATTGGCAAGACGGTGGTCAGCGTGATGATTGTGGCATTAGCCTATTATATCCCAGGATTCGAAAAGATCATGGCATTGCTTGGATCGTTCTTTTCATATGTTATATCCGGTATCATCCCTATACTGTGCTATCTACGGTTCTTTGGTGACACCTTGACGGGTCCAGAAAAGTTCTGGAACTGGGTACTTATCGTTATTTCATCCTTTATGGCACTCACCGGCACCATGTGGAGCTTCCTTTAAAGTATCATCCCAGCATTATTCCACCCATCACATATATCCATTCCCCCTTTGCATCACTTTCTTCATTTCATTTAGACAAAATCCATCCAAGCAACATGTGTAAAAGAAAGATTGATATATTTGTTGCGAAACGTTAGGAAGGTTGAACCCATTGATGTACATCCTCTTCACTATTCTTGTTGGTATTGGGATCCTGAAGCAGCTTGGAAAGTAAGACTTCTTGAAAACGTTGACAGAATAAAGGAGAAATGGCCATGAGAAGGCTTTCGAGAGTTTCAAAGGGCTTGTTGAGATGCGATTGTGCTTTACTAGCAGTGGCTAATGCAAGGCCCGCATTGGAAAGAGCTGAACATGAAGTAACCTGCATTTCTATATGTTAATCCCTTGATATGACTATAGCCTCCCTTGACGTACCATATAACCCTGATCGGTCAAGTCAATGACCACCAAGACATCCTCAAGCAAGGTCAAATCGAGACGACCGACATTGTTGGCAGTATCACGGACAAAAACAGTGCAAGATCCAGGGACGATGCCATAGTCGTATTCGCGCGTTGCTGCGTCAAGTTCTTCATCGAGTGAGCATTTCCGCATGGCTCGTCATGGAAGACTGTCAGAGAACCTGGTCTTTGTATTCTTTTATGTTACTATATCAACTGTACCCACCTTGTCTTTTTTTATATATAATAAAGTCCCTGGATGATGGTATCTCGAGAAAGAAGGATAGCAACCAAAAGAAGGAAAAAAAAGAGGTATTGGGTTTGACCAGCAAAAGTTAACCCCGGAGAAGCGGGCGGAAGATGCTGTATTTAATAGCATGAATGAATCAGTGCGGTTGCGGGGTAATCGGCGAATGCCGGATGATGCCATGTGTTAGGCTAAGGATAACTTGCAAACTCATCTTTGAATAAGGCTGACAATGCATAATTGTAGTTTTATATACATAACTTGCTTTTAAATCCATTCTTATTACTACGACTACGGCTATGATGACTATTACATATCATCCTCTATGTATCGCCAAATACGTGCCACTCCATCGTCACCAGCAGTAGCCAACCAATCCTTATGTACCTCGGATGGGAACCAACTAACATGGTTGATGTCGTGAACACCATGGGCTGCTTCGATCTTTGCTGTTGCCTCCCACGACATTTCTTCCGATATCTCACCCGATTGCTACCAAAATTCAGCTTAGTCAATAGACCTTGCATATTGATTTATAATGTATACCACCTACCTGAACAAATACACGGACGCTATTATCACCGCTGGCACTTGCGATATGATTATTGACCTTGGACCAGGAGACTGAATAGATGCATCGATTATGATAACCGGATAATGTGCAAACTGTTCGATAGGTGGGATCATGACTTGGTGTTGGAATGCCCTGTGCGTTTTGAGGTTTGATAGTTCTCCAGATGCGCAAAGTTTGGTCATCGGAACCAGACACTATCAACCCAGAGTCAATTTCCCATCATCATTATTTTCCTTATTCCCTCCTTGTAATTTACCAATATGGTCACCAGAAGCATCAAAATCCAACGCCCAAACAGTAGATGTGTGGCCTTGTAGGGTATCAGAGCAGTACCAATCATCATCATCTTCACGCCAGATCTTGATAGTGTCATCGTAACTTGCAGATGCCAACACCTCCTTGTGTGGATGCCATGCAACCATCTTGACATCTTGGCTATGTTCTTGCAAAACACTCAGACATTCAAAATCATTGTCAGATTCGACTATGGCATACCATTAGCAAGAGAGAACCCCACGCGTTGGCAAGATCCCACCACCCATTTTACCTTCCCAAATCCACACAGTTTTATCACGGCTGCAGGTTGCCAATAGTTGTCCTGTTGACCAGGCCACTGATTTAACTTCGTTTTCATGACCTTCAAGGGTAGCCACGCACTCCCAGTCGTTTTCTCGAGCGTCGTATTCCCAAATACCGGTGGTGGCATCGAAGCTAGCTGTTGCAATCTCGTTTCCAGAAGGTGACCATGCCAGACTTCGAATAGTACGTTTATGTCCATGCTCAAGCGTGTGAATGCATTGCCAATTCGAAGAGTCAGAGTGCGATGCGGGAGCCCAGAGTCGAACGGTCTTGTCACCCGAGCATGTTGCAAGAATTGTCTTTGAAGGATGCCAAACAGCTTGCCAAACACGATCTTGGTGTCCTATTGCATGCCAAGGGAAGCAAATGATTATGAATCGACTGGATCGTGTGCGTGTGCGTGTGAATGATACCTTCAAGAGTGGCTACCAGTTCAAGGCGTGGCATGGATAGAGAATGAAAAAGATCTTAAAAGTGCAAGTTGTACAAGCGACTGATATAAAATCCTCCTCCATCTCTCTCTTTATCTCTCTCTTGATCGATATCAGATAATGCAAGAAAAGACATCTCTTTCTTACACACACACATACACCACAGCTCCTCCCACCTACCTTGTTGCAAGTAGTATTCATTCCTTGATAAAAATAAAGTAAACGGAGTGCGTGGGTTAATTCTCACGAGTGATCCATAATCATACTAGTAGCAGCAGCAGCAGCACCAGCAGGATGCACGCACATACGTTTGACATGCGAGTACCATGCGACCTTTTTTTCCACAACAAACGGATTATCCTTATTCTTCTTTAGTCCGAATGTACTGCAGAAAATGACGTGAAGACCATTTGAATGGAGATGACAGGTCAAATGACAAGTGAGAAAAAGGGGAAAGGAGGAATAAACCATATGTCAGGTCTTGTCTTTTCATTTGGACATAGTAATGCATGCCGGGTGGGGGATATACCTATTATTATCGTGGGAACATATGCTGCTGTCGGTAATAATCTATGCATATGTGTGTATGTAATGATGATCGGATGGTTACTGAAAATATATTGGTGCTGTGCACCTCGATCTTGGAGAATGACACATAAAGTATGAGAAAGAATATGATGATCGACAAAAAAGAATATGTCCATGACAAGGAGAAACAAAGAGATCCCCATAATCACCCCTGATCGTACATTGGCCCCCCAAAACATAATAACCCCAATAGCCCTCCTGTTACTTCAAGGATACTGCGTGCAATGCGTGCGTGTATCTATGTATCTGTGTTGTACGCGCGCGCGCGGGTTACTAAATAGACCATTATTTCTATCTCATAGAAGCTGCATGTGACAAAGGAGGGGGGAAAGGGTGAATGAATGGATTGCATATGTATAGGTCATTGTGCATATAACAACATTCTTTGAATGCCATGATAATAAATGAGAAAATGTGGTGGTGGTGGTGGTGGTGGTGTGTGTGTGTGAGTGTGTGAGAACAATAACAGGCGTGGGCGGATGATCTCGCATGAGCATCGGGACGTGTGATATGCCGTCATCCCTCATTTCAGGGTGGAGAAAAAGTTCCCGCGCAACTAGAAGCAGCATTTGACATTATTGTTGAAAGAACAAGTAGGGGTAATAGGAGACGAAAAAAGAGTAGTACTTTGTAAGAAGGAGGAGGTGGATGTATACACACATACATAACACAGCAATTGTCGATCCGAAAGGGGTGAAGGGCACATCACTGCGTATCACAGAATGGAAAGCTAGCATTGGCCTGGTTTCAAATACTCATGCAGTGAGGAGCTGTCGAATCACCAACAACGACGGCTGACCGTAATTAAGCTTCCCTTTTCTTTAGGCGACTCACCTCTCCCCCCTTGTACTTTTTCTCTTTCTTGTCTTCTTGTCACGCGCTTACCTGCATATTTCGCCCGCCAGCAAACAAAACAAGGTGTGCAACCGTGTGTGCATTCACCTCCTTTTGCGTCTAAATTGTCGTCACTTTTCTTTCTCCCCCTCTTTTTACTCTTTGCTGCATATCACACACACACGCATCATATCTCGGCCATTGTTCTTATCCACGCTGATTGGATCTAATATACAACTCTCCTTATTGTAGCTGCCACACACACACTCTCTCTCTTTCTCCTGATATCTGCTGCTTTGGTATTCACGGGGCGTGATCTTTTTTGTTCTAGTTGCCCTGCATACGAATCATTGTCGCCTTTATATTATTCACCCATTCATCGGTCCCTCTCTTTCTCTTTCTCTCTTTCCCCTTTTTTTTCTCTCTCTCTCTCTCTTGTTACCTTCATAGTCGCGTCAGATTCATTGCCGTCGACCCTTTTATTCATTTACGCAGACATATATTATCACTTGGTGATTGTCTTTTTTTTTCTCCCCTTTCCCTTCTTGCTCTTTTATATATCCATCTCTTTACTTTCCAAGCTTGTCATCCCTTCCCTCCCTATTATACTTAACGGAGAACTTATCTGGTGTATTATCTGCATTATTTTCCCTGACCCGCGTTCTTTTCCTCTCTTTCTTTCTTTCAAAAGGTCCTTTCAAGTCTCACAACCACCGATCTGAATGTGCACTCGACATTGCGCACAACTCACAACTCACATTCATACGTAATGACCAACCCTGATCAGAGCAACAACCTTGCAACGACCCATGACCCCACTGCACAGCAAAAGCCATTTGCTCGTGTATCTGTAAGTTACACGAAATCAAATAATGCAACTGAGCAGCTGTTTACTGTTGTCGATCCAATCATTTGCAGATGGAACCGCTCTTTGAGAGATTATTAAAACGCACATTTCCCGACAGCAAAACCGCCATTGAACATTGTCGTAAGCTGTGTGCCGAATTCGGATTCACTGTAAAACAAGAAGCCAGTGCCAACAGAGTACGTTGTCATTGATATATGTAGACGTTGACATGTGATTGACTTTTTTTATATGTATAGAACATTTATGTATATTGTTCAAGGGAAGGTCTACCTGATTCACAACGTAATCCAAAACCATCACCTCAGCGCAAAAGACCAAGCAAGCGATGCGATTGCCGTTGGAGAGTAGTGCTATCTGAGAATGAGCATGAACAATGGGAGTTTCGCAAGTCAATGAACCCAACCGCTTCAGAGCATAACCACGAGATGATGTCTCCTGATGAAATGGTGAAAGCGTGGCCAACCGAGGTGAATGACCTGATCATCCATTTGGCGCGTCAACGTCTACAAACGCATGAAATCCGCGAGGCCGTCAAATCTCAGTTTCCCGACATCACATGGAATGAGCGTCGATTTTACAATAGGCTCACTGAAGAAAGGAAACGTATCAAACAACGTGGTGTACTTGATCGATCACAACGCTTACTTGTCATGTCAGCACGTCTTTGTGCTGTTGTCGCATCAAATGAGGATTGGACAGCAGCTGTGGAAATTGAGATGGCAAAGATGCTCGAGAATTATAGCCAACTTTCACGCTTGTCATCGGATGCCATTGCGTCTCTTTCGGATTTACATCCCGATATGATCCACATGGATGGTACTAGACAACAACATCATCAACAACAGCATCATCATAGTGGGAGTGATAATGATTCGGATCGACCTTCACCTGATTCAACGAGTGATATGGCTTTGGATGAACCTTCTCCTACAAAGAAAAGGAAATCCACATCATCGACAACGAGTACACGAGAAGTACCCAAAGGAGCTCAAGTCGTTCATATTCCCAATTACACGTTGTATGTTCGTCATCAGCCTATGCGATCGTCATCTGAACCATCCACTCATGCAAGTGTCAGTAACACCGCTGTTGCTGCTGCTGCCGCCGCTGCTGCTCGTCGAACGTTTATTGCTTCTCCTCCCGATTTGCTCAGCCCACAACATCAAATCGGTAATGCTGCTGCAGCTGCAGCCTTTGGTCAAAGTAGTCTCCCACTTGCCTCTCCGACATCATCGTCATCATCATCCACCTCCTCACTCTCCTTTCAACGGGGTCATTCGCAACAACAACAGCAATATCCACGTCGTTTTGATCAGCAACAACAACAACGTGTATCATCACCTATGCAACATCCAAGTATTTCACCACATGATGCCCCACCATCCTTTGTCGCATATCATCAATCACACCAACATCAGCAGCAGCAACCACAACAACAACATGAGCAGCAACATCAAACACAGCAGCATCATGCAGCTGCTGCAGCCGCTGCTGCTGCAGTAACACCAGCACAAAATAACTACAATGTGGCCCAAACGGTTGCTTATCCAATGGCCAGCTTTGCTCCTTTTTCAGCACCATCCACAGAAATGCCTTTTGGCTTTGATGGCGGAATGGCGGGTAGTTTTACACCTGCAGCAGCCCGTGCAACACCTATGCCAGGGAGTCTTGAACGTCCAGAACCCACTCATCCACACGATGTCACCACTTACCGTCAACAGCAGCCACAACAAACTTCTTCCTTTGGTTATTATCCTGTCAAAGAAGAGCCGATGGATCAACGTATGCTACTTCGTGATCAAAGGATGCAACGTAACATGTCCCAACAAGGCTATATGCCCATGATGAGAGGTGATGAGGATCAACAACAACATCATCCTTCATCGGCTCATCACCATCATCATCATCACCAACCACCGCCACAACCACCACAGCAACAACAACATCAGCAGAGTGAATGGGCTTGAAACATTATCTCTGATCCATCGTCTTAACGCATCTACCTTTTTTTTTTCCCTTTGCTGATACAGGTTCTTTCTTTTCTTGTTTTTACATATGCACAACACAATCTGGGGGATTCTTTTTCTTGATATGCTAGTATTCTTTTCTCTTTTCTTCTCTTTCTCTATGCCAAGCGCCTCTTAGGAATTCAAACTTGTATCCATCATTCTCTTTACTGCTGTGTAGATTATATTTTTTAACACATATATTTACTCTCTCTCTCTCTCGCTCTCAAATATACATATACAATATACATATATACACCATTGTTTTTGCTGCGGCAGGAGATAAAAAGGTATTACTGTAAAAGGATAACGCCTAAACAGGAGAGAGAAAGGAGAGCCAAGCGACACAGAGCCAACCAAGTCGTTCCTTTCATGTGACCCCAGCAGTGCTGGAATCTGACGCATGCAGCCAACTCTCTCACTTTCTCTCCCCACTTTGTCATGCGAACATTTGGATATGGATGAGATTGGTTATTCTCATCATCATGATATATATTTGGAAATATGCATTTGCTCCTTGATGGATTACAACATTTGGGGATGGCTACTTATGTACCACCCGGTGATAAACGACAAACAAAGCTATTATTGTTATTGTTGTCTGTACCATGAGATCAAGAGATCATGTTTTGTCTAACCCGAGTCGTTGCCAAACAAGGATATTTTAATGTGGGGTATCCTGATGAACACACACACACAAGGAGGAGCAAAGGACACAAAGGGAAAACAACCCCCAAAGAAAAAGGGTAAAGTAGAGGAGTAGTCATCATCATCATTATCATGGACCCGCACTTGGCATGCATATGCTGATGTGTAGTGGGTCCTTGTGCATCATGCAATAATAATCAATTCGCATCTCCTTGCAAAATGATGAATGATGTGGCACCACCCACCCAATTTCCAAAGTATCTCCTCAGCAGGGTGACGCAGGATGACTGGAAAGTACTTGAAAGGTACAAACAAATTGACGATCGGGCGTATGTTGTGCTACTTGCCACATGTACCACCACATTGGCAACCATGCTGCCGAGATGATGTACCATAATAGTAGTTAAAATTGCTATCAAGGAATAATGGATGGGGTAATGCAAGATTGCTCTTTTCCCTATCACCCATCATCCTATCACAACATTGTGCACCTACTCCATGTTCCAGGTAGTAGCTTTGCGTATGTCACGTGCTCAGCATAGTTCGCTATTGTTGATCAGCTATAAATTGAGTATCAGCTTTTATATTGATACCAATTTGCGACAATTGTTGCCCACAATAAAGAGATAATAGGCGAGAAGACGAGCAAAAAGATTCCTTCCAAGGTGATAGTCGAGGAATAGTGTTCTAATTGCCATATAGGCGGCTGATCACATTGTCACCTTTATAGCGTCCTTCCTTTTTGTAGGGCTAACAATGAACCATTACGACGCCCACACACATAAAAGCAAGGATTATGCACAGCTCATCTCATTCATCTATCGCATCATGATTGTATGTTCCACCAACACCTGTTGTCAAGTGTCCAAGGACAGCTTTTGCTATCCCACCATGGATTGAGGTCATATAATGCATTGATCTCTGTCATCGTCTACAGCGCTTTATCAGCTTGTTACCCTATGCCTTTGTGGCATTTGATCCTATTCTTTCATGGGTCCTTCGTGGCATACATTGGCATGGATATGACCTTTTTCAGTTGTTTGCAAACGAGATGACTAGAATGATAGCGACAAGCTAAACAGCAAAATCGTTGGCAGGCACCTGTTGTTTCTCTGGATCGGGATTTATTTGGTTTTTGTTGCCATCATTGTTGCCAGGCAACGCATGATCGATTGCAAGTTTATGCCGCTCACCCTATACACCCGCTAGCCAAGGGGTGCTGACAAATCAAGAATCGACGAGCCACCTGGTTAAAGTGTTTGTTGTGATGGATTGCGTGATAAAGGATTATTCATCGACTCGTGGTGACATGAATCTGATAAGGGGATGCAAATCATATTACATGAATTGCGCGCTATATCGGCCGGCTTTGCTTGGCACATTGTGCGTATGTATCACCCCTGCTTACTATTGTCCAATAAGAATTAATCCATGCGTTGCTATGAAATGAAATCGCAAGTGAAGAAGGGCTTATATATAAGGGCTGTAGACTGCCAAAAAAAGTGAATGGCCAATGCGATGAGCCTTGGATTAGTAAGGCTTCTTCGAATCTTTTCTGTGTTAGATGAAATGATTTCTGTGAGTGGTCGCGTGTTGCCCATAGCTCGATATGGTAAGATGACAAATCAACAAGGCTGTCTCAAGGTTTCTAGCAACATCTCATCCCTTGCCTTTCAAGTACTTCCAAGTTAAAGATATAAAAAATCGTGGCTTGATTTAATAACTAGCTTTTCATGATTATGTATTGGGATGGAAAGAGAAATGGAAAAGATCCAAACAAAGAATAAATAGGATTTTGGAATATGGAAGGGAGTCCACGTCAAGGTTACCTAATTTAGGAAGGAGGGCTTACAGCTTCTATAATGGGCAACAGCACTGCGGTATCTGATGGCGATCGAGGCGACTCAATGGCAGGGTGCGTCAAGGGAAAAAGCAGAGTTGCTATAGCAACGGGCATCAATGAGAGCGACGCTCTAATGGAGAAACTGAGTCATCCAAATAGGTAACACGGAATGATGTTGCACCGAGCTGCCGCAGCAAATGGGTTGGGTGGGCTGAGCAGTCCTCTGCTGCGGATTATAAATAGCCAAAAGACCAAGTGCAAACTTTTTATTCCCACCTTTTTCCTTTTTCCCTGGTCGCGCGATCAGCGTTTACTATACCCATCTTGAATTCTTCTTCATTTTCTTCTTCTTTACCCTCGTCTTCTTTTTCTTTTATGTCGTCGTCTCACTCCACTCTCACTGTTGAAGATTTGAACAGATTGCTTTTCAACATGGAATACAACGATTATGGTGAGTCATCGCAATTCTTGGCAGCGTGTCGACTGATTGTCTCAACGAATCGTTCAGCTGCTGCTCTTTCTATGAATGATGATCCCAAGCAGTTTAGTAACCAACAACCGGATACTTCTGCCCTCTTTGCATCGGTCATTGGTGATATTACACCTGCTGCGGCTGCAGTGCTTGGCGAATCGCCTGCTATTGAAACTCCGTATCTCGACGCAAGCATGACGCCTTATTCACATACACCTGCCACTGCATTCACACCATACACACCATACACACCTGCAACGGCATTTACTCCTTCTCTCAGTGATATACAGGGTTCTCCTCACTTTTCGCCTTGTATAGAAGGTCATGACATCTCGATGGCTCATTATTTACCTATGGAGTGTAATCAGGTTGCAGCAGCTTCTACAGTCACAGACGGCAACAACTGGTTTGGTGAACCTTCAACAAGTACTCCTGCTACATTCAGTGGTGATCCATCACAACTTGTACTTGATAAGAGTAAGGACACACCAGCAATGAACAGCTCTCGTATTGCTTGGCATGATGAACCTGCAGCAGAAGAATCCGATATGCTTTTCCCTCCTCTCGATGACGATGACAATGTCGATCCTTATCCATCCACCATCACCGACAATCAACATGATCTTCTCAATGCTTTGATGGGATTCGACTTTGGTGTGGAACAACATCAGCAACAATATGACCAACAACAGCAACAACAATCCTCGTCATCTCAAAACAACAGCAATGAGAATGAAAAGCAGCAACAAGAAGTGCAAGAGAATCAAAAGGAATCCTCCTCTCAAGATGTGCATCAAGAAGAACCACAGGCCAAGGAACACATTGAAGAGCAATCCAACAAAAAGAAGCAGGCTTCTTCCCGTAAGCGACGTAACACTGCAACTGAATCATCGAATCCCAAGCGTCGTCGTTCTGCTGCTAGTGATGCAAACGCCAAGCGATACGAATGCCCCATTTGCAAGACATGCTTCAACCGCCGATACAACTTGGGCACGCATATTAAGACTCACGACAAGAATCGCAAGAAGGAATTTGAGTGCACAGTATGTCCCAAGAGCTTTGACCGACGTCATGATCGTGATCGACATATTGCCACTGTTCATCTTGGTGAGCGATCTTATGCATGTGGACGTTGCCAGGCAGCATTCAGTCGCAAGGATGCGTTGACTCGACATATAGACCAAAAACATGGCGTGGTGTGACATTGAGCGCCTTTTATCCTGTTTTATTTAACGGTCTGGACTACGTTACAAATTACAAGAACCTTTTTACAAACCACTGGCTGCCGGCTTTTACAACATCCATGACAACAACACCACCAAACAACCCATGGGATACTCTGTAAGCATTCTCTCTCTCTCTCTCTTTTTCCAACCCCTTTTGTACCCTTTCTTTGTTTTCTTTGTACGAGAGAGAAGCCTTTTATACATCCCCCCTTATCTTTTCGTTGTTGTTCACATCCTTCTTCCTACACTTTGCTTTTGTAAATCTCCCCAATTTTTACACCCACTTACCCTTTGTCACCCATCCCCTTTCTTGGGAAACAATCAATGACAAACATATAGCAAGTCAAAAGAAGAAACTCTAAAATACTCGCAATTCGATTTTTATGTTACTCTTTTGGGAAATAAAACATCCCCATATACACGCCCTTTTTTATGATGAATTCTGTTCCTCTTTTTCATATCCTGGTAATGAGCAATGACGATTGTATACTTGGTTGATCGGTGATTGCGTACTATCATCACAACAACAATGATAATGGTGAATGATTATAGGTTCTGCTTGGAGTGGTGGTAGTGGCGGTGGTGGTGGCGCCATCATTGGTAATCCATCCATAAACGGAGGTGGCAATGCGAATAAGGGTGATGATGGAGGTGGCGATAATACGGATGTAGTGGCGAAAGGTGGAGGTGGTGGAGGTGGTGGAAAAAATCCAGTGAATGGCGGATAAGGTATCGGTTGAGACCGGTGCATCCATTGTTTCATGTGGCGTTTATGCTTCCTACGCACCATTGCATCTCGCAAGTGACCCTTGATCCGACATAAAAACGTTTCCGGTGGTGGTGGTATCCTCATGGTAGGATCAAAATGCTGCAACAATAAAAGATGGTGATGGCGTTGTTCGAGATTATCATGGTCATTATCGATATCATTGACAAGAGTTGGACTGCTCATTGGATAAATGGGTAGTAAAGAAAAGAAAAAGCAACCCTGACGGGTGCAAAGAAAAACGGAACACATGTATACACACACACTAGCGCATGATCTGGTCACCTGAATTCGGAATGAGTTGTCCGTGTACCCTTTCTTTGGGCATATATTTATACATGCCTTCTTAATGGCAATATCTCATCAAAACATCTGCATGATATGAGCAGTCAGAGAAGTTATGGTCTGTTGAAGTACTTTTAATAAGGCAAAGAAAACAAGAAAATGTTTACATAATTAAGGGGGGTGTCTGTTGAAAGCAAAACAAATGTACATGTAACAAGGAATCACTTCCCTGTGTTTGAGGGATGGTAGTTGAATACAGGTGCGATAGGAGAGGTGTGAAGTGTAAATGTGTGTCGATGTGCATATGTTGTAGTTTGGGGGAAGGGGGGAAATGGCATGTTGAATACAAAGAAAAAAAGCTGTAGAAGAAAAATGGGATATCTTAGGCAACAAGGCCGTTGAGAAGATGCTTGGATTGGTCGGCAAACTGGTCCACCTCGAGATCAAACAAGCGCCAAATACCGTTTTCATCCTGGAAGTCATTGTGGACAATGTTGATCAAGTACCAGTTGTTCATGATATCAAGGATGAGCTTGGCTGACTCGCTTTCACGGTCATAAATGCGTGCCCATTCGCCCCACAACTCATAGGCTTCGTCCTTCCATGCCATGAACGCCATGGGCTCAACAATGGTAGGCTGGATGACTTCCTTACCAGGGAAAACACCCCACGTAACAGCGGTGGGTTGATCACTTTGGGTGTTGGTACGTAAATCGCCCTGGCGGTTGACTGCATAATAAGTCACTTGAGGATCCTTGCTGATCTTGGCCGTCAATTCATCCAACTTGTCAGGTGATACAAAGAATTCCAAATACGCTTTCTGGAACACGTAACCGTTCTTGGGACCCCAACCATAGATTTTATGAGAGCTCTTTGCACCATTGACTGCTGGTTGCGAGTTGATAGTCAAAAAGCCGAGCAAGTTGATGGCTGCTAGTCGCTGACGGATGATCTCAGTCTCAGGCTCTAGTTGTTGAGCGCTCCATGGGATACCAGCAACATCTCCTTTACAGTATTTGGCGAAAAGCAAAGCAATCTCATCGGCCTTCTTGGGTTCGCCCCACATTTTCAAACATTCCTCTTGAGGATACTTCAATGAAACACCCCATCCATCCAATTCACCAAAGGCTATTTGAAGCAATGAATCATGGTTAGATAAAAATTGAATCACATGCAGCAGCACCACCACCACGCTTACCAGGCGAACGAGAATCACCCCAACGGCCGTTAGGGAATTCATCCCAAGTCTCAGTACGACGAATGTAGCTCTTAGCACGGTTCTTCCAGAAAATGGGACGCACATTCTCCTTGGCGCGCTTAGATGACAAAGACTATAATACATGTGTAAGTAAAAAACAGCAACGCATCAGCTTTATCTTTTGTGTACATACGGGATTCCATGGCAACGGTTTGACATTTTCAAGTGGTGGCACCAAATTGAGACGTTCCAGGATGAGACGTGAGGATCTCTCCAAGTTGAAGGTGTAGATATGGAAACCATTGACACCAGCCTTTCTGAACTTTTGGACAAACTCGACGGTCAAGTTGATACCGTATTCCTTGACGGCAGCATCATCATCCTTGATAGGCTCAAGTTCATCCCAAATTCTCTGGGGCACCTCGTTGTTGCTGAAAGAGATGACACGCTTGAGACCATTATAGTTTTGGATGGGGAAGATGCCAGGCAAAATAGGACATGTGATACCAATGGCACGACAACGCTCGACAAAGTGAATAAAGACATCAGCATCGAAAAACAATTGAGTGACGATGAGATCAGCACCAGCATCGATCTTTTCTTTCAAGCGACGAAGATCATCTTCCTTGTCAGGATTATCCACATGGCCTTCAGGATAACCTATAATCATGACATGGCCCCGTGAGCAATTGATACATTGCTTTCCTCCCGATCCTTTTGTTACATACCGGCAACACCAATACAAAAGTAGTCGCCATATTGCTTGCGAATGTAACGAACAAGATCAACAGCATGTGAAAAGCCATTTTCAACTGATTCCCAATTCTTTTGGCCCTTTGGAGGATCACCACGCAAGGCAAGGATGTTTTGACAGCCACAGTCTTTGGCAGCCTGAATTACAATAGTTAGGAAATGCTATCCATCATGTGCCTTGGTTTATATATATACCTTCAAAGCAGCGTCAATCTTTTCCACAGGCATATTGGTACATGTCAAATGCATCATTGTCTCGAGACCATAGACTGATTGAGCAGTTGCGACAAGCTCGGTAGTGAGATCGGCAGATGTGCCTCCAGCACCCCAAGTAATATCCACAAATTCAGGACCAAAACGTTGCATACGTTCCATACGATCATAAAGGTTTTGAACACCCTATGTACAATCATGTGTTATATCACCATAGCAACACTTTACAATGACACTTTGACGACTTACTTGTGGAGTCTTTGGCGGGAAATACTCAAACGAATAAAAGAGGCGACCTTCGCTCTCGGCTTTGTTGATCTTGTCAATGACCTGCACATGAAGACGTTATCAATGGGACTGTAGCCAACGAATGAATGTAGCAATGCACTGTCAGTACCTTCATGGCGTTTTGGTTTGGGAAGAGCACTGAGTGAAGAAAGGGAAACGGCGGTATGGAAATAGGTCAGACAATGAATAAGATCAGTGATGCGTGCTTATCATTGGCTGGATTGACAAACCGAATCGCATCATCACTTAGATGAAAACGAGATGATGCCATCTCTGTGAAAAGTGCTTGGAAGCGGTCTTTGCACTGGTATCTGCTAATGCATCTCACTCTCTCATTATACGGAGTACTTCACCTATCAATCGCACACAGCACCCTGAATGGCTCAATCCCCCTTTTGTCGGATGCATTCTTCACTTTCATGCATAAGATCGGTAAAGCAAGATACTCAATAGATAACGTAAATGCTGTCTAGTTTAATAAATTGAATCCACATTTTATCTCAAGTCCTTCCTTAGTTACAAAGACATCAGTGATATGGTATGGATGATGCTGGGCGATGGGTGATGATATGTTTTAAGATAAAGGGAATCAAAGAAAAGAGGATACTGACTCTGAAATCGCATCCGCCAATGTGAGCTTACAAGATGCTTGTACCACCTCAAAGCTCATGTTGTACAAGGATCATGAATCCAGGCGAGGTGTTCTCTTTTTCCTTTCATGCCTATTCCTCTTGTCCCACCTTATTTGGCTAGCAATCTGACACAATGCATCAAATCCTAGTCATATCCACAATCTGGGTAAATCCATATGATAGAATCCATAGCAAAAACGATGGCATGTTTCTATACAACATCATGATCAGCCATCTTGGGCGACGACACCCTTGCTTTATAAGGCAGTGTGTACTGCATCCCAAGGTAGCATGTGCTACTTATCAGGTACAAATACTTTTGCCTTTAGTGTTTTCCCACGATGAATACTCATAATGCTATTCGTACCATACAATGGACATGAACGCATGTTGAGCGTAATGCGATGTAAAGCAATGCTCACATTATCCTCCTCCTTTGTCAGTTAAATCATAACTGTGTGTATGCAGCATGTCAAACGACCCTGTATGTATTTTCTTGCATTGCTGATGTAAATAAAATGTGCACATGCTCCTCTCCGGAACAAGCGAACATCGCCTTTTTTGGAAGACCGTATACTGATGAATACAATCGCTTGTTGTCCTACAGTAGCCATCCATGTTTCTGGATTACTGCGTCTTCTTTGGATACTCCAGGGCTGATGACACATCAGCGTGTGAATAGTTATTCGCTCGAATAAAATCCAAGGGAGAGAGAAACGAGTAGCCGGCGTTGAAATGTACGCACTTTGGAATGTAAGCTCGGTAACACACGACTCGAAATGTGTTTACCGGGAACACACAATAGCAATCAGTGTTGTAGTGAAACGGGATCAAGAAATAGAAACATGGTGTGTCAGCCGTATGTGTTTTACTTTGAACATCAAAAGAGTTGCTATGACTACGTGAGGTAGCTTTACAAGAAATGCGATGCCTCGAGCAAGAACAAAGGGGAAATGGTACAAAATGAGCAAATTATTCAAAAAAGGCGTCATCACGCGGCACCATGTCAGCTGCTTTTTCATCCTATGGCAATGAGAAAGAGCTTGTGTTTCCAGGGTATCGCTTGTCCCCCATAACAGCACAATTCGCTTACCAAAATACAATAGAAATAGCAATAAGGGACACACAGATCAGGGTCGGTGTGAGAAAAGCAAAAGATGGGTGTTGTCGATGGTGGTGTCAGCAGATCAAATTGCATGCTGCGTCCATTTGTCAACTCCACAGCATCCAGATCAGGCATCAAAAAGGCTCCTGATATTCTATGCAAGGTCATGTCAATGTGGAGGGAGCGAAAAAATCACGACAAAATAGGCAGAGAAGACCAAATACAGGCGACCAAGTGGGTTTCTCCCCGGGTACACAAATCAAAGAGCACGGCTATGGATCCGACAGAATCCATGGAAATGTGTTTTTTGTACCCCAGCTCATCATACACGCATGTCTCATGGAAAAGCAAATGCATTGATACCACAACAACAAGTTATAGATAATATCCACCTTTGTTGTGTCTATGAAATGGCCTGTCAACCATCATTTTCTCGATCGTTTTATTTTCCCATGGGCCATGTGGAACCTGATTTTGATAGTACCATGTTCTTTTTATGTGGCTGAACTGCATGTACACCGTGCGCATTTGGAGACTCTATCAATACATGCCACACGTACCAGCTGGTTTGGACATGACATGCCATTTTGAGCAGAAATTACCTGAAAGGGTGTGATGTCAAGAACAAGCATTGGTGATAATGGCACAAGGCTGCTTGGATTAGTGCAGTACAATTCATCCCTCCCTGTGCCTATAAAACCTCTTTGGATCAAGAGCCCTTTCCTTTTTCTTTTCTCACCTCAGGCCAGGTTCCTCTTTTTCTCTCCCTCACCTTCCCCCATCATCAACGTTTTCATTCCATCACTATGGAATCCAAGCCTGAGACAACCGAACAAGAGAAAATCGAATATGAGATCGACGAGAAGAAGCAAGAAGAGCTTTATGAAAAAGGTGACCAAATTGCAGTCAAGGACGACGAACCGATAGGGCATGTCATTGTTGAAGAATGGCAATTTACTTGGAGAGCATCTGTGGTCGGCTCGCTTCTCGGATGTCTAATTGGTAAGGAACACAATTCCCGTCTTTCTGCTGATTGCATGGTCGCTGACTGATTTTTCCACATGATAATGCAGCTGCTTCCAATACATACTTGGGTCTTAAAATTGGCTGGACATTTGGTGCATCCATGTTTGGTGCCATTTTCTCCTTTGCTATTCTCAAACCCTTGTCTCGCGCACTTCCCATATGGCTCGGTGGTGGTTACTTTGGTGCCAAAGAAAATGTCACTGCACAATCTGCAGCTACTACTGGTACGTTGACGACATCATGTATACATTATTCGTTCATTTGACTTATATTACTATCATCTTTATAGCCGGTGGTCTTTCAGCTGGTTTCGTCGCTGGTGTCCCTGCCTTATACAAGCTTGGCCTTATGTCGACCCCAAGTGGCGATGCTGCAGCTCTTACCTTGTTCACCATCTCAGCCGCCTTTTACGGTCTCTTTTTTGCTGTTCCCTTACGTCGTCATTTTGTCATCAATCAAGACTTGCCCTTCCCTACACCACGTGCTACTGCTGTTACCATCATTTCATTGCATAACAGTGTCAGCGGTGAAAGAGAAGCCATGAAGAAGGCCAAGGTGATGGCCGTTTTCTTTTTCGGTGCCTTTATTTGGACCCTGATTGCTTATTGGGTACCCTTCTTCGAGAAAAGTAAGTCATTGTGAAAAAAGTCCTTGTGCTCTTGCAGATCATTGACTTTTTTTTAATCACGTCGACTAGTTCACATTCTCTTTTGGATTGGCTATAGCACTGGATACACCAACATGATCAGCGCTGACATGGACTTTGGATGGGTCTTTAGCTTTGATTGGCCTTTCTTTGGTGCTGGTCTTATGACCCCTGGTTCAACTGTAATCAGTTTCTTTGTATCAAGTGTCTTTGTTTGGGGTATCATTGGCCCTGTTATGGTATCCAAGGGAGCCTGGATTGGTGTTGGTGGTTTCACTGACGAGGGCGATACCGTGCAACAATTCTTCTTGTGGCCTGGTATTGCGCTCATGGTGCTTTCTTCCATCACCGAGTTGTTGGTACGATACAAGTTGTTGTGGAGAGCTCTCAAGGGTGGTGCTACTGAAATCTACAGCGGCATCCAATACACTGGTAATACCCTCAGCCGACTCATCCGCCGTGACAAGTCGGATCAAGCTGAAAAGCCTGAACCACGCCCAAGCCCTGGTGATATTTATCTTCCTCATGAGCTCGTGCCAACGTATTGGTGGGCTGGAGGTGTTTTCCTTTCCATCATCTTTACATGTGCTATCATGGGTGAATTCTTTGGAATGCCTGTATACCAATCGATTGTTGCTATCATTATCGCCTTCATTTTGTCCTTTGTTGGTATTCAAGCCTCTGGTGAAACTGATATCAACCCTACTGGTGCTATTGGCAAGATGACCCAATTGATTTTTGCTGGTATGCCTGCTCCTGATGTTAACCAGCTTCAAAAGAACAACTTGATGGCTGGTACCATCAGTGCATCTGCCGCATCCCAAGCTGTGGATATGGTTGGTGATCTCAAAACCGGTCAAATTGTGGGTGCTTCTCCTCGATCCCAATTCCTTGCTCAAGCCGTTGCATCCATTCCTGCTATTGGTATTGCTGTGGGTCTCTTTATTCTCTTTGCTGAAGCCTATCCTTGTGTCATTTCTCAAGAATTGGATACTACCGACTGCCCATTCAAGTTGGTTGCCGTCATGGCTTGGCTCCAAGTTGCACGTTTGCTCACAGGTGCTGCTGAACCTCTCAGCAAAGGTGCCATCATTGTCACTGCTGTTTGTGTTGCCGTTGGTGTCATTATGCCCCTCATCCGATTTTTCGTTGTCCCCGAAAAGTACCGCCGCTTCTTCCCATCCATGGCTGCCATCGGTATTTCTATGATCAACCCTGACCCCTCAATTCCATTTGTCATGCTCATCGGCTGGACCGTTGGCAAGATCTGGAAGTGGAGATGGCCCAAGAACTATGACGATTACATGTATAGGTAAGTTGAAACCCAAATGATGTGTCAAAATTGCATGGCTAACCATCATAAACCACGTGATATAGCTGCGCTGGTGGTCTTATTGCTGGTAAGTACTACACATTGCGTGATAAATAGTATCGTTCTCATCATTCGTTGTATTATTATAGGACAAGGTATCTCGGCTTTATTGAAGGCAGTGTTCCAAATTGCTCAAATACCCGGTGATGCCTTTGTTGGATCATGCCCATATGGCGATGTAGCCAACTGCCCTTAATCTTCTGTATAGTATCTTTGTAAATTTATAATATAAATGTTTAATCATGCTTTGCAACTCGCATATACAATGAACAACATGATGGTGGGTGTACAATTCATATCCAGCGGCGGAAATTGCCGTGGTAAAACGGGATCACCTGGTGCTGGATTTGACACCTATGCATAAAAGGTGTCTGATTGGCTTATGGAATGGCCGTCAACATCCATTGTTTTAGCAATATCCAGCAGCTAATTTGATTGTCGCCTTTTGTATTTGCATGGCCATTATAGGCTTTCCACGTGATAGAGTCATTGTCTGTTAGTAGGGTATCGAGAGTATATGTTCGCATTTGTTTGTGTGCTAAAAGTGCTGTGGGTTTTACCGTTGATGTTATTGCAAGGGGTTTTAGTGATGGATGAATTTCCTCGCCCCTGTCATTCATAGGTCTAATCTCCACTCTTTCCTTCCATTTTCTCAGCCATGTCCAAAAAATACCTCACACCCGAAGATAGAGCAGAATTAGATCGCTTGACAAGAACAAGTGGATTAAAAGGTAGTGCGGTGGGTCTCGTTATCGGCTTGGGAGCTGCAGCACTTACATATAAGCGATCACCCCATTTTCGGTCGTTGTCTAAGCCTATGCAAGCTATTCTACCAGGATCTGGTAAGTCATCAAAGTTGCTTACAAGGGGCGGCATACCTTGAGATAATAACATGTAATTTCACAATAGCGGCTGGTGCTGGATATTTGTTTGCTGCTGATCGAGTCGCGCAAAAGTTTGAAAATATCAAGCTCGGCTATGTGGATGAGGATGTGATACGCAATATTGAAAGCAAATCACCCCATGAAGGCAACCTTAGCACAAAAGATCGCACTCTACGCTTCCTGAACGACAATCGATGGTCGATTATTGCTGGGTCATGGGCAGTGACTATGGTGGGAGCTCTTAGTTACAGCTTTTCCAATCGCTATTTGACGACACAACAAAAGTTGGTACAAGCTCGTATGTACGCTCAAGCCATCACTGTAGCTGTACTTATGGCGTCTGCCGGATTATCCATTTACGTTGGAGATGATAACAAGAATAGAAAGGAGGAGATTGATGATGAATTGAGGGCAGTTTTAAGTCTTCCCGTAGAAGAAAACAAGGCTGTTCGACCTGCAGCTAAGATGTCATCATGAACGTGAATATAATAAACTCCCTCTTAAAATATGTAATTGAATGCGTGAAATGTTGTTTGTACGACATGGATATCCATTCGATGTTGCACACGACATGCAAGTGTTGTAGAAATGTTCTCTGGAACAAGTTGTACATAGTCTTAAATGACAAGTAATATGAATGGGATATCATAGCATGTTAGTAATATCTGCGTAAGTGTTTTATTCACTGCTGGCATCTGAAACCCTCCTTGTTCTCATACACCAGCAGGCTAAACATTCCCGCTCAATGAGAGGCTGAGCTGCTAGCTATAGAGAGAGCGACAAGCACCCACACTGCCAAATCACGTTCACCACCGCTTCTTTTCCAACTGTTTCATGCTTCCATCTGATTTCATGCAGCAAGGCACTCGTCCGAGATCGGAAATACTGAATCAAGGAAACCTTGCTCCATCAGACTGTACGTGCCACTCATCCTGACGCTCATTCCAACTTGCACCACTCATCAATGGGCTACCTTTTCTTGTAGCCGATAAGCTCAACAATTGGCGTGAAGATCTACAGCATTATGAACGCCATTTGGAAGATATGATGTCCGTTAACCTCGATCAGGTATGAAGCTGTTTATTGATAAGGAGGAATACTATATATACTAGTAGCTAACGTATGTATTGCACTATGTAGAACTTTAAAGAAGAGTTGCAGCATGTTGATCAATGGTTCCGATTCCTTTCCGAGACTGAACGAACAGCGACTGTGTATACATTGTTGCAGCATTCATCACCTGTTCAAATACGGTTCTTCATTAGCGAGCTACAGCAGTTGATAAAACGTGATCCGCTACATTCTTTCTTAACCCCCAATAATCCTGATCAAGGTATGTAAAGTCAAGCGATGCGATACCATCACCGACAGACACTAAGATGAAATTGTATATTTAGATATGCAATCGCAATTGGCTGGAGCCGTTGCCAAGATGGAATTGGAGGCGAATCAACGTCTTTTGGGACAAACAGCACGTCGACCACCCAGCGCTGGAAGCGATGTAACACGTCGCCGTGGGACACCTGGTGGATTAGAAAGACATTCATTTGCATTGGGTGATGAGGAATATAACCGACTCCTTGGACCTATTGGTACTAGCAATGTTGGTAACAGCAGCAGCAGCAGCAATCATGTGCATTTCAACAATACTATCATGGATGATTTTGGGCGGGTCCCTATATCTCGTACATCGGCAACCCGATCATCAACACACGGCTTATTCAGTGCTCGTGCACGTCCACGTTCAGTCATTGAAGGCGATACATCACTCATGTTTCCTTCTGGCAGTGCCAGTACATGGTTCAATCCACCTACATCTCAACAACAACAACAACAACAACAACCGCAACCACAAAAACGATCATCTACATTGCTTGGACGCATGGGTCCTACTGCTGAGCGACCTAAATCTGCTGATGTGTCTATGTGGGCTTTGCCATCATTGGATCCAAATGATGATAAGACAACTGGCAATGGCAACAATAACACCAGTAGCGGCGGCAACGGCAACAATAGTAACACCAATGGATATCGTAATTCGGGTTGGGGTGTTCCATCGACTGTACAATTTTCTGATTTATCGATGCGACATTTGGATTCGGATTTGAAACGCCTACGTGGTGGACGACATATACCAGGCACCGTTCCAGAAACGGATGAGCGTAATGGTTCGCAGGATACGACCCCATCAGCTGCTCTTGATTCAGCCAATCTCGTTTTGTCCATGTATGGCAACAGCAACAACAATAACAACAATAACAATGGCAACCCACAACGCCGCTCGCATTCACCTGTGCCATCTGTATCGGCATCTGCACCCTTCAGTCGTCGACATCTTGCTCCACCTGGTATGGAGAAACATTATGGCCAATTCCTTAATCCAGCAGATGCTCTTGGCTATGACGATCATGATTATTTAAGTGATCACAGTGATGCTTCCAATGTCTCGGATCGAAACAGACAACGACGCCCTGGCAAATCTCAAACGCCCACAGGTGCTAATCGTAATCCCAAGGATAAGAAGAACAATGAAACAGTCAACATGGAGCTTTTGGAAGGTATGTATTCGTTACATTCAAAGGCATGGAGTTGCTAAGTTGGGATATATATATATAGATGTCCCTGGTTGGTTCCGTTCTCTGCGATTGCACAAGTACAATGCCATTTTTGAACCCATGAAGTGGCAAGATATTATCAAGCTTACCGATGAGGATTTGGAAGCAAAAGGCGTGGCAGCATTGGGTGCTCGACGCAAGATGTTGAAGGTTTTTGAAACTGTAAAGAATCATTGTGATGCTAATGTAAGTATGGATGATGATGCTGAAAACGGTAAACTGACAACACATTTGATAAAATAGAACATCAAATATTGATGCAGCGGTGATGGCATTGTCCTTTGACAGGGCACATACTTTTAGTTAACTATTATCCTCCATCACAGCTTGCATCCAATCAGTGCTAGGTCGCTGATCCCCCACTTGTTATTCTTTTTGATATCTTCACAATAATAATACACATATGCACATGCACATTTATGTGTCAACGACCATTTTTTGCCATGAGACATTTATTGATCGTGTATTGAGATAATAGCTGCTCATGCCTTCTTCTTGGCAGCAAGAGCCTTGAGAGTGCCCTTCTTGGCATAACGCTGGTTGCGAAGGAACTTGGCGTCCACCTATAATATCGCGTTAAGTATCGTATGAATATGCTGGTGATATTGCTGTATATTGTACATACACCCTTGAGCGAAGGATAACGGTGTTGTCTGGGCTTCTTGATACCGTTACGGTGAGCCTTGCTGTCTGAAGTGATGGCGCGAATGAGTTGGGGTCGAAATTAGCAATGCAAGTCGAAGGTCGTCGTCATGCGGCATCGCTTACTTTGGTTGTGGTTGGTGTGGTTCTTGGACTTGGCCATGGTAAGCTTCCTATATTAATCCATTGATAAATACATCCATCCATCGATTGATTCATCCATCCATTGCTCGTGGACATTGACTTTTTACCTTTAGCACACGAAAAAGAGGGAGTTTCAACGGATATGCGGCTCGGCACTTGATGTGTCGCCCTTGCTGGCAATGATGATGTATGTCCCCCTCCTCTCTCTGTATACCAACGGAGATTATATCTCTATTTATGGAAGCTTGCCCTCTCTCACTTTCCACTCCTGAGCAACGACGCCCAAAACTTTCCGCGTGTCTTTCTTCCCTCTTTCTATTTTTTTTTTCTTGGCATATGGAAACTCTCGAGCAAACTTACGTGGCGTGGCGTGGAAAGTAAGCAAAATCATTCACTTCTTTTCTATTCATGATCCTTATTGACTAACGCTCAAGTATAGATATTTGCGCACGTACCAAGATGGCTTTTATATTTACTACAAGGAACCAAGCGAGAATGTACCCGAGATGACATGTTCCGAAGCACACGGTATGCATATTGATCATGGTAACCATCATCATGACACTCATTTCTGAGCAATTGCATTCCTTGATAACAGGCTATGGTATGCTCATATCGGTGCTCAAACGCAATCAGATGGACTTTGATGGTAAAGTTAGCAATGGTATCGGAGCAACGGGCATAGTAATTGATGTTCCACACGCAACATACAGGTCTTTGTCGCTATTATTTACGCTGGCGTAATCACAAAGGATTGATGCAGTATGTCTCATTTTTCGTTCATATCCATAAACTCCTCTTTGACATGTTTGAGTTAGATGGCAACAAAAATCCACTCGTTCTGGCGAGTTTGTTCCTGGTGATGAAGGTGGTCAAAACTGTGCAACCGATGGCGATGTGGATATTGCTACTGCTCTCTTTCTTGCAGCCAAAGTGTGGGGTCGAGGAGGTGCACAAGGCGAGCTTGATTATCGTGCTATGGCAACTGAACTAGCAGCAGCTGTGTGGCAACATTGCATTAACCACGAAACATATATGCCCCTAATTGGTGATTGGGCGGATCCTGGAGACGATGCATATCTATTGACACGACCCAGTGATTTCATTTTAAGCGGTTTCCTCGTTTTTTATCAGGTATTGTTGCATCGAACACCCTAACGATTTGTCTCCATTTTCTAACAGCGTATGCTTGCGCTTTTTACAGGAAGATTCGGCACGACAACAACAATGGGCTAACGTCATGAATGCTATCATCAATACCACTCAGGGCCAGCTTAGCATGAATCCCCAAACTGGCCTTATTGCCGATTTCTTAAAGATGGATCCTAACAGCAAGTTATATTACCCAGCGCGTGGTGAAGTCTTGGAAAGCGAACATGATGGTGATTGGAATTGGAATTCATGCCGTACGTAATGATGCTTTGAAAGGAAAATAATGCAAGAGTCGTCACTGACATGTGTAGCAATATAGGTGTGCCTTGGCGTCTGGGTCATTATTATATGCTCACACGTGATGACCGTATTCGAGGTGTGCTCGAGACACAAGCCCAATTCTTTGCCGGTCAATTAGCCCAACGAGGTGTTTGCGGTGATGGTGATTGTGGTGTTCGCGCCGGATATCATTTGAATGGCCAATGCTATGCTGACTATACTGACATGGCATTTGTTGCACCTGTCAGCTTTTTGTTCTGGGTACTCGGTTGGCAAAACCAGCTTAGCCATGTGCTCCAGGATATGAATGGCATTCAAGAACGCACCTATTTTGGAGAAAGCATTGCCATGATGTGTGTGTTGATGGCTACAGTCCCTTATTAAATCATCCAATTGACCCAGCTCCCCCACCCACCCATCCATCTACTATAGCTGTAATCTATACTACTATTTTCTTCTTTTGGAAACATGTTTTCATTGTTCTTTGTACGTTGGTACCACTTGTTACTGCTGAATCCACAGTCAACGATGACTTCTTCTGTATAACAAATAATGTTTATTGGATGTGTTATATCCACTACATATTAGATCGACACTATACGGAATGATGGATCAATTCATGCATGGGAGGAGGAGGATCGCCGGTAGAAAACAATGATAACCCCACCCCTTGTAAATGACAATACCAGTATTGGACCGATTGAATGAAATGTGATTGATAATAGCCATGTTTACTAGTGTGTAAATCCATATTCAGGCTATAAACAACAGGGATTGGAAGTAAGCGGATTTTGCTTTGTGTAGCGTTTTGTGTCCTGTGCGGCTTTTCTATCAGCATCCGATTTTGTACAGCAGGCCAACTTGACTTTTGCTTGACAACACACACGCACCACCACTGCCATCTCCCCATTGTCCACACACCAAAGCCGATCGCATGTCAAGTTCATCGCCTCAACAACAATCCTTTGGGTTATACGATTCCCCCATGTCACCACTGTCATCACCGTCATCGCCCAGCTTCCCCGATGGTCCCACCTCTTCCAACGATCGCAAGCCTGCCACCTACACCACCACCGCTACCACCACTGTATACGATGTGCTATACTCTCCCGACAATCCCACTGAATTCTATAATGGCGAACAGCATATTGTAACAGCCGGCTGCCCACACTTGGCCCAGTACAAGAAACAACGACGCCAAAACGATAACAGTAATGACGATGGCGATCTATTCGCCAACTACCGATCGCTCGTACGCTATTCACTCACTTGGCACAAGAGTCGACGAGAGATATCAACATCCACCACCAATGGCACTAAACGTAAACAGGCCCAGCAGGTATATAGTTAGTCAAGGGGTTGATGTTGATGATCTATATATGTATGCTTACTCTCATGCAAATATATCAGTTACCGCTACCCGAGTGCTCTACATGTCAAGATCCATTATCAAGATTGCACGTGTGTATGCATTGCGTAAACATGGGATGTTGGCGTAAAAATCATATGCGTGACCACATGAAAAGCAAGCAGCATAACTTTGGTAAGTGGCATCCCAGCATGTGAGCATTACAATGGAAGCGCTTATATATACATGGATTTCAAGCTATGGATTTTGCCCATCGAACCATCTTTTGCAATGCATGCGAGGATTATGTGTATGACACCGAACTGAATGATTTGATCGTGCGACAAGAAACTCTTCAAGTGGAAAGCGGACACAGTAAGTTGGATGGAAGGGTGGAATTGAAATCTCACAAGACTAATGTGATTGATAACCATAGAGCGTCGAAGGAAGAGATCCAATACAGCAAATGCTAGCTGGGAACCATCATCACAAGAAGTCAATACCATTGTCCACCGGTCATCTTTGACATCATGCCAAGGCGTACGAGGCTTATGCAACATGGGAAATACATGCTTTATGAACGTCATCCTGCAGAGCTTCATCCATAATCCATTATTGAAGGCGTATTTTCTAAGCGACCAACATAGCCCAAGTCGTTGCCAGACCAAATACTGTCTTTGTTGTGAGATGGACAACTTATTTGCACAGGCAAGTCATTGTTTGGGGGAGTGCCCTGAATGGACTACGAGGTATACTAATGTAGGCATATTAAAGGTCTATTCTGGCAAAAAGGAGCCCTATGGGCCATGTAGCTTTTTACAATCCATGTGGATGAGTGTCCGAGAATTAGCCGGTTATGCTCAACAAGACGCCCACGAATTTTTTATTGGTGCATTGAACAATATTCACTCTGGATGTGAAGGTAGGATGGAAAGAAGGAAGGTATTGAATGGTGAGAACTGACAGTTTTTTCTGTTCAGGTCATACCATGTCAAATTGCACATGCATAGTCCACAAAACGTTTGCTGGTGTACTTCAATCCAACGTCACGTGCCTAAAATGCAACAATGTTACAACAACGTTTGATCCAATGCTCGATATCAGCTTGGGATTACGGCCACTAGAAAAGAAAAAGAAAGGTGCGGCGATATCAGCGTCTGGTAGTGGAAGCACAGCAAACACATCGAAGCAAGGGACTCCAAATGGCAAATCTGATTCACCACCAGGAGCTGCCAACTCAACACCACGTCGCCCAAAGCAAGGAAATACACTTGCCGATTGCTTAGATAGGTAAGACTGCTACACAATCATCCACGCACGGACATTTTGGTCTCACAAGTCTTTGTCTTTTTAGGTATACACATCCTGAAAAACTTGGCCAAAATGAATATAGCTGTAGTAAATGTGGAAACACGTTTCAGGTATATGCAAATAAGGTTTATGTTGTCGTTGATGTGCTCACATGGACCCATCCATCTTGATAGGAGGCCACAAAGCAACTTTCAGTCAAACGACTTCCTCCCGTTCTCTGTTTTCAGTTAAAGGTGGGTTGGTTATAAGGTCTTTAGAACATAACAAGCATCCTCATCCGATAATATAGCGCTTTGAGCATGGTGTTTCTGTAAGCAAGATTGAAACCAAGATCAAGTTCCCTGTGGATCTGGATATGACCCCATACACAACTGAAGGCATGCATAACGGAAAGTCCACAAGGTGAGTTTCCGTTACTCAAAAGCGACGCAAAAGTTAACTTATATAGCCATTGTAGTGATTCAAGGAATCTATATACCCTCTTTGCAGTAATCAACCATCAAGGCAAAATGGATAGTGGCCATTATACAATGTTCTCCAAGCATCGTGGCGAGGTATTTGTTCATTTTTATTTTACCATGGCATTGACTGTGTGCATTCATGCTATTTATCTATTCCTTAGTGGTTCAAATTTGAAGATCATAATGTGACAACCACGTTCCAAAAGGACGTTCTGGATAGCAAAGCGTAAGTTAATCACGTGACACCAAGAAAGAAATGGGAGCTAATTCGATTATAGGTACATGTGCTTTTATATCAAAAAGTCATTGGAGTACGAAATTTCGCTAATGGAGGAATTGTTTGATTGAGACACTAGAGACACTGATTGTACATATGAGAAACTAAAAAAAGGATGGGATTTCTTTTTGGATATGTGTGATGGAATGGTGGAAAACAAGTGATACAGCCGGGAATCATTATAGATCATGCTGATATACAAAGGATGGTGGGCGTTGCTGTTGTTGTTGTTGTTGCTGTAATGCCACACCGAGAAAATCCTGCAGGATCGGGATTTCGTAGTATTGACTGAGAAGGACCAGAAAAGACACCAACATGACAACAATAAATGTGAACCGGATAAAGCCATACACCATACGCACAATAGAACGCACTGTTGCCATGACCAAATTGTAGACAATGTATAACACAAAAAGGATAGCGACGATGGCAAAAAGATTGGATTGGATGGGTAGCTGCGCGAGATTAGCATAGAACTGTCGTAAGGCTGGAGGCGCGTTGGCGATGAGCGAGGAACCAAGATTTGACAGGATAACAAAAACACGATCGGGTGGTGGCATTGGGATACTCAATTGACGAAGTTGATTGTAAATAAAGACATAGACTTGACCGAAAATCTGGAATGCATTCCGAGCAGCAGTGCTAAGGGTGGTGGCTTCCATGGTAATGATGTTGCTGAGATAATGAGGAGAAAAGGGAGAAAGCAATAAGCTACAAGCAGGAAGAAGTCATCCAATCAATCTTAACATCGTGTGCGACGAACACGGTTCACATCATCCATCAAATACAGCAGCCATTCCACCATTATCAATCACTTTATTGTAACGAGTCTTTGACGTGTGGGATCAGCTGAAGGTCTTATGACGATGCGTGGTACCTGACTGATGGATTAAGGTGATAACAAGCACTTGGTCAAGAGAAAGGGTATATGCATATAGTTATCCCACGCAATCAAGCAATATAGGTATCATTGTTCTAGCTCATTGGATATTAGAGCTTGCGGAGCATTGGAGAGAGCGATATCCCACTTGTCTCCTGCCGTGATAAAGACAGCGTTCCTTTTGTTCACTCTCACACTTATATATACTCTCTCTCTCTCCCCTTTCACTCTACCCCACCATGTCATCGCAACCCACACAACAACCACAACGCCAATGGGGTGTCACTCCTCCTATTTCACTCGCAATGCCGACTGACAAAGAAAAGGAATTGACCAGCGATCTGTTACAAACGCTCCATGACCACGACTTATTTGAAAGTGAAGCAGATGCGAAAAAACGGTACCGATCCTAGAAAATACAACTTGTAAAGCGATCCTATAATAACGCATCACAGTGTCTTGGTCCTAGGAAAACTCAACAAGATGGTCAAGGAATTCGTTTATCGAGTTAGCAAGATGAAAGGCTTCCCTGATTCACTTGCAAGAGAAGCTGGAGGCAAGATATTTACTTTTGGCAGTTATCGATTAGGCGTTCACGGTTCTGGTAAGATATCATTGACTTTTTTTTGTGCATGTATTGGATGTAATTAACTGTGATATGTGTGCTAGGTGCTGATATTGATACATTGTGCGTTGTTCCCAAGCATGTTGAACGAGATCACTTTTTCACAGTCATGTATGAAATGCTCAAGGAGCGTCAAGAAGTGACAGAATTAACGGTATGTATGAGATGTGATGGGGTCCCACGATGATCACGTGTATTGATGGTATTCGCAACTCATAGGCCGTGCCAGATGCATATGTGCCTGTCATTGGTATGCACTTTTCAGGCATCCAGGTAATGTTATGGAATATGGATATACATTGGAGTGGTCGATTGACATGTAAGGGAATGATAGATCGATCTTTTGTGTGCTTCCTTGACAATTGCACGTATTCCTGATGATCTCGAATTGGCCGACAACAATCTTCTAAAGGGCCTGGATGAAAAGTGTATTCGAAGTTTGAACGGCTCTCGCGTTACGGATGAGATTTTACGACTTGTTCCCAATATTGACGCTTTTCGAATTGCACTACGCACGATCAAACTTTGGGCAAAACGGCGTGAGATCTACTCCAATGTCATGGGTTTCCTTGGTGGTGTAGCATGGGCTATGTTGGTGGCACGGATATGTCAGCTCTATCCCAATGCGTGTGCAGCTGCTATTGTGAACCGGTTCTTCCGAATCATGTATCAGTGGAAATGGCCACAGCCTGTATTATTGAAACCAATCGAGGATGGGCCTCTACAAGTGCGTGTTTGGAATCCAAAGGTAATAAAAAGAACTTTTTTTTCTTGGATGTTGGCACACACATATACTGACAACATTTTCAATTCTTTTCTTTTTTTCTTGTTCTCTTCCTAGTTGTATCCCGCAGATAAGAGCCATCGGATGCCAATTATCACACCAGCTTATCCATCCATGTGTGCAACTCACAACGTCACCGATTCGACACGTACCATCATGATCAAGGAATTCAAACGAGCTGCAGACAAGGTGGATGCTATCATGATCGGATCAGGAAAGTGGGTAGAACTTTTCGAGAATAGTAACTTCTTCCAGGCGTACAAGCATTATCTTCAAATCGTGGCCATGTCGCGTTCCGCAGAAGATCAATTACAATGGTAAGGTCGGGTGCTGGTACAGAGGAAGAAAGGAAAATGGCCTTGAACTCTAACATGTTGGCGGGTATATAGGTCTGGTTTGGTGAAATCGAAGCTACGTCAGCTCGTGCTCAAGCTTGAATTGGTGGAGATGCTTGTGCTCGCACATCCATATACCAAAGGTATCGACCGTGTTCACTATTGTTTGAACGAACAGGAAATACAGAATGCTACGCGTGGTGTCTTTGTGCCGGAACGGACGTTTACTTTGACCGAAGGCAATATGGATGCAAACCACATGGATGAAATCAAGGAAAAGGTCTCGCTGACTGAGGAAGAAGAAAAGAGCATACAAAAGGTGTACACGACGACATTCTACATTGGCCTCTATGTTGAACCTAAAGCAGGCAAGTGTGCTATATTTCTTTCTTACTCAAGGGGCACAGGTCTAATACTATTCTCAATAGCGGGTTCTGCTGAGCCTCGGAAATTGGACCTTGTTTGGCCTACACAAGAATTTCTCAAATTGGTCAAGAGCTGGGATAAGCTTGTCGAGGAATCCATGAGCATCACAGTCAAGAATGTTAAAGGGTAGGTAGATGGTTACGGATTTGGATTAGTGCTTTATTGACTTAATGTCATGGAAAATACAGCTCCAATCTTCCTGCGGATCTCGCCGGTGATAGAAAAGACCTGAAGCGATCACAGGGAAAGGTATAATTCATATAAACAACGTTCTTTGATGCAAAACAAATTCAGACCTAGTCATTAGAGTGGACGTGAGCAATCCCGGTCGCAGACACCACCAGCACGTGCACCCAAACGTATAAGAACCGAGGACAACACCCCTTCAGCGGTGGCTCCTACTACAGCTCCATTGGCCGACGCAGTCAAGCAATAATCATAGTGTATGTGAATGTGTTAGGAATCAGAGGTAGTAGAGGTGTAATATATAGCAAATGTACACATGAGTGCAATAAAGCGAGTCATAAGAGTGGGAACGAGATCATAAACGTGGCTTTACTTTTATTGGTATCATTCATTCGCTATCTGTCCAATGTGAGTACTTTGATAACACCTTTGCTGTTGGCTGCCAGTAACGTGTTTGTGCCACTCTTCCAGCATGATGAACTAACAAACGCCCTGTAACCATCGTCGACAGAAGGCTATTATTGATAGTATACCTCGTTGTTAATTGTAATCCAACGCATTACTTATACAAATACACTTGCCTCGAGTGGATTGGCGGTCGATGGGAATTTGAAGCTTGCCACTGGTGTCTTGCAATCCTTGTGATATGCGTAGACGCAATTATCCTCACTACCACAAGATATCCAATCACCACATACAGAAAGGCCCACAAAGTTCTTTTCGTTGCTATGACCCGTATATGACATGGTACTTTCATTGGTAAGCGTGTTCCATCGGCGAAGGCTGTTATCAGTTGACCTATTTTCCCAAAATGTTAAAGAATGCCCATGACCGAAAAAGATGGCAATTATAAATGACTTACGCAGAGATAATGGTGTTGTCATCCAACCATCTCACATATGAAACCGCTTTCTTGTGGCCTTGGTAATAATGCACAGGTTCCGCTGCGAAACGTAAATCGTAGTAGGTGACGACATGATCTAGTAGAATAATCACCATGATCAATAACATGCTGTATGCATCACCACCCTCCTATCCATCCAAAATTACCTGCGGTGCCAACAGCGAGATAGTTTGCCACATTGGGGGCAAATTTAGCACAGCACACATTGCCACCATGGCGTAAAGTCATGACTGATTGACGCATGGTAGTTGACCAGACCTTGACCGTAGCATCATCGCTGCCTGAAGCAAGATAAGTAGGATTGGCTGCGCAAATATCCACACTCCAAGCGCGTCGTTCATGTTCACAAAAGCTGCGAATACACCTTCCTTCATTAGCATCCCAAAGACGAATGGTGCCTTCATAATCTGAGCTTGCAAGATGAGCCTTGATGTACATGTTCCATGAGAGGCAGCTTAGTTTGTTTCCTGCTGGGATCACGCGTACAGGGCAATGGACCAGTTGGGAGGGTCGGAAATCGCCAATGAATCCGGTTCCTCGTGTTGATCGGTTACCTCGTGGCCACTCGTTTCCAGTATCCGATACAGCGTCATTAGCAGCAATGGTGTCGGCCAACATGCTATAGTCAAAGATCTTTATGTCGCGAGATACACCGCCAATAGCAAAGTATTCTTCATCCCTGTCAAACTCAATCGAGGATATAATGGAAGAGCTGGCGGATTGGTCGCTGTGGAACATGGTATCCAACACACGAAAAGTGCTGAAGCGTGTTGTTTGGTATAACAATGACGAAATATGCTTGAGGTTGTCGCGTTGAGCTTCGGTGCTACCCATGGTTGTACACGAGTCACCAATATACAAGTCTTGGAGATCTTTGAATCGATCATAGATACGTTGTCGCTTGACTTTGGCTTCGTCTTCATCTTCATCCTTGCGAGGGATCAAACCAAGCATTTCCTTGAAAAAGCATCTTGTTAGTTCCCACGTGCATGCATGCAAAAGGATCCTCAGCTACCTGCACTTTGCGCTTTTTCCCATTTGGATGTGGTGTAACACTTGTCTTTGCAACCGTTGCATCGCTATCATCACCAATGCTTCTTGCTGACATGCCCTCCTTGTCACTGCTGACCACTGCAGCATTGTCGCCAAGTTTTCCTTGCACTTGATTCAGGTCATCTTCAATGAATCGCACCTTTGCTTCCAAGTCGGCAATGCTCTATAAGCAATAATGTAAGCACTCACACTTGCATGAAGGTGATAAACAAAAATAAACATACGTTTTTGTGCCTCTCCTTGAGTTGCTCCAGAAACGCTTCCAATAAGACGTCTTCAGCCACCTTTTGATCAAATTCTTCTTGTTTCTTCTTCTCGAGAAGTGGGGTGATGGTTTCCATGATTTCTGCGCCGGAAAGAGAAGTTAAATTTCTGATTCGTTGCCCAGCTGTCAATCGCTGTTACCTTTATACGGGACCGTCTTCAAAATCTCATTGAGAGCACGCGAACGTTTACGCTTGGTATCCACTTGGGAGGTCCTGATTCTGCGATCACGTCGTCGCTTATCTTCACGATATTGCTCGACCACTTTGTTGACTATGATATGGGATATGTAAGATGAATGGACATATGGATTTGATTGAATCACTCTACTTGCATTGGAAGTTTGGGAATATTTGGATGCTGTTGAGACGCGTACGGCACATTGGGCAATCGGATGCACGTGTCATGTGTTGAGCAATACACTGATTACTGTTGGGAGAAAAGCATTGGGATTATTTGTTGTTGTTGTTAGGGTAAGGATGAAACACTTACCAAAAAGTGTGGCCACATGTGGTTACCACTACCTCTGTCAACAAATCTGTACAAATGGGGCTAATGTGTGATACACGTCAATCAACCACATCAATTGTAGTCATCATCGCCACCATCATCCCTTACCATAGCAAGTTTTCTGGATCACTCTCATCTTCAATACGGCAATCACTGTTGGTACGTGGAATGGAAGGTGTTGTTGATACAAGGCTCTTGATGCTGCTGACATCGTCATTATCCTCATAATCCGATCGTGTCCAAAAACGCGCAATAGATGACGAAAAACGACGCCAGCTGTTGATACTGTTGGACGCCAAAGATGATGACGATGCGTTTCGCAATTGATTGGGGGTATTTGATGATGATGATGACTGATCATAGAAACGAGAGCGGCGGTTTGCATTCTCACGGATGATTTCGGTATGCCTGCGTACGAGACGTGGTGGAGGATTGCTGATATTAGGCGTAACACGTGCATCTCCAGGTGGTTCATCCTCTACCAAAGAAGATCATCTTAATATACAACGTCTATAGAAGCTGTAGTCTGTCATTCTCACCCGTAAGAGACCTGTCAAAAGTATAAGCAAATATGAATAAAGCTGGTCAAACCAACCCCCATTCCAATTGCTCCCATCAACCTACATTCTTGAGTTGTAATTGTCGGACGAGGCTAGATCAAACGATCGCAGATCCATCTGCAAGCAACGTATATCAATAAACTGATATCCCCAGTAATAAAATGTATACATACTTTGATAGGGTCAAAAAGACTTGATATGAGAAGAAGGTATAATAGTGGGAAAAGATAAAGGAAAGAAATGCATGACAGCGAGAGGGCTGGCTTTTGTGTGTGTCCCCAGGAACAAAGTGACCCGGTGATGGTTTCACAAAGCATGCTGCTTGGAAGAGCCATCTCATTTGAAACTACTCAGGGTTGTTTGTAGTAAACACACTATCCTAACCTTGTGCTGATCCCATTGCAGTACCCATGACATCAGATATCTTGCTCCCTCATTTTCTTCGTCGCCCTCTTGTATTCCTTGTTGCTGCTACTACTGTAACACAAGACTTATGCATTTGGCTGCTGTCTGTTGTCAATGGCAACCAATGCCCAACATTGATCAAAGTCAAAGCAATCCTTCAAGATATAATAAGCAGTGCACATTAAAGCATCCGCTCGCTCGTCATGCTTCTGAACAAGCTTAACAAATTTGATACTGAACTGCCCTTGATCCACACAGCGCTCTTCGCATTATAATTATGATGTCGTCTATTAATGTTGCGTATATGTAAGCATGTCTTTTCTTTTCTTTCTCCATTCTTTCTTCTTTTCATTTGTGCTATCTTGGATTCTTTGTATGCTCACAACAGTGGGACAATTAATCTATGGCTGCATCACCACCCACACTGCAAAACACTGCTCGCTTTCTCGGCAGCCAGGGCACAGGCCGATCCATGAGCAGTGACACCATTGTTGCTCCACCAGATGATTCCCCTTCCTCATCCTCTTCAAGCCAACGATCACATAATCTAATCAAACCTCCTCCTCCCGCAGCAGCATCCGAAAATATTGAATACGCATCCACCTTATTGCATCGTAAACCATTCTTACCCAATACAGATGTCCTTGTTAACGTCTCATCCACATTCAACCATGACGAATCTTCGGAGAAACCACAACAAGACCCACAATTTGAAACGAAAAAGCGCATTATTCTCGCTCTTGGCCGATGCCTATTGCAGTATGGTAGTCCCTCTCATCGCATTGTAAGTTCCTTAATGGTTACTGCGATCCGATTCCTATCCTACCCATCATTAACAACACTTGCCTTGCCATAGGAAGAAACCCTCAAGCATGTATGCAAAACTCTATCAATTGATGCCACGTTCACGATTGTACCTGATTTGATCCTTGTATCACTTGCGCATCCAGCATCCACATCCACCTCTTCCACCACAGACACACCAACACAACATCCACCTTATCCTGAAACCCTTACCATCAAATCGGTTGCCGGCTTTGACGTGGGAAAACTAGTGAGGATGACCAAAACCATGAATGCACTCTACAAAGGCAAACAAAACCCAGAGCAATGTCTCATGTCACTGCAAGAAATCATCGATTCACCACCTTCATGCGGTAACTGGGCCTTGTGCTTTTCATTCTCTGCTATCGGATTCACGGCAACAGCATGCATGTTTGATGGCACATGGGTAGATGCCACTGCTGCCACTATCCTTGGTTTATTGGTTGCACTGCTATTCATTGCATCCATCAAAATACCTGCCTATGGACCCATATATGAAGTCTCATCATGCATCATTGTGGGTCTCGTGGCTCGATTGCTTCACGAATACGCTTGTTTTATTACAGTGGGATTATCACCCATTTTGATTCTGCTACCAGGTTATGGCATGACGATGGCAGTGGTAAGTAAGAGTAATAATGGGGAAGCCATGTACTGTGGATGAAGACAACTAACGTCGTGTAAATGGGTAGATGGAAATCCTTGCACATCAGGTGACCACAGGAGCTATTCGGTTAGCCTATGCAGTAATTTATGCATTTCTGCTTGCGTATGGTCTCCAAATCGGTAGCAGCGTGTACATGGCCATCAACCCTAATATTCCAGATGAAGGTGTATGCGGCGATCCAGTCTCACCATGGTACTATTTACTACTTTTCCCCGTCATGAGCATTTCTATCGGCTTGGCATACGGCTCCACACGTCAGCAATGGACATCACAGACATGTTGTGCAGCTATCGGCTTTTGTGTACTTTTTTTTCTTGGCAGGATTGTCTCTGATCCTCAAGTCCTTAGCACGATCGCTGCATTTGCCATGGGCTTATACGCCAACTTTGCTCTTAAAATAACCGGTGAGCCACCCCTGGCACCTTTATGTGTAGGAATCACATTACTTGTGCCTGGCAGCTTAGGTAGGGGAAAAAAAGAAAATGACTCTGCCTGTGTTGTACAAGTGCACTGACCATGTATATATATCACCACCACTACTACTATAGGTGTACGTCATGCATATGCGTTACTGCATAATAATGATGTTACCCAGGGGCTTTATCCCATCCTTATGCTTCAAGTCTCCTTGGGGTTGGCCGTGGGTTTACACGCCGCTGCCATCATTGTTTATCCCACGAGCAAGATTCGCTCGTTGTACATTTCATTGTAATCAAAAAAAGAAAAACTGATCCTGTCTTTGTTCTTTTGGGTTATTAGATTGTTATTGCTCTTTCTCTTCTCCAATTCGATAAAAGCTGGAATCGTAAATATTACCAGGCACAATCAAGCCTTATTTATCCATTTTCATTGTCGTGCATTCATTGTTCTACACCCTTCTTTACTGGCATACCATTTTATTTGCTACAACTGTAAACCCATTTTTATATATCTACTTTGGCAAAAGTACCGCTCTGTATCGCAGCTTATTAGCTTCACAATCCTCCACTGCTTTGGCAATACCATCTGGTGTCTAAAAAAAGAACACAATAAAATGTCAATGCACATGTCAACAAAGAATATAGTTCGTTGTGATTACCATTGGATACTCCTCGATGGCGGCCTTGATGTTATGGCGGGAAGCAAAATCTAGCATGAGCTCGACAATGTATCGGCCACCCAAGATCGAGCCTCTGAAAACCTTTTCCGATTGCAAAAATGGAAAGATTTCTCGAATCTGAATTGGACCCGAGGGAATGCCGATCAAAAAGAATGACCCGTTTCTATAGTCATAATCATCATCAATCACCTTGTTGGCTGTCCTTCCCCACATCATTGCTCTTACTTACCTATCCAAGAGATTAAGATACGTATCCCAATCCAAATCGGCACTAACGGTGTCAAGGATCAAATCAAACTTGGGCGCATTCTTGATGTAGTCAGCAGTAAAGTCTTTAGAACACATGAATTCGTGGGCACCATATTTCAAGCACTCGTCTTTTTTTCCCTATAAAAGGAATAAGTATGAAATAGTTTTAGTCCTTGTCATTGTTAACTTACCGGTGTATGTGATATGGCAGTGACATGGCATCCCCATGCACGCGCAAACGCAAGAGCAAGATGACCGAGACCTCCAATTCCAATGACGGCAACGCGGCCAGTGGGAGGTATTTTAGATTTCCAGAGGGCGGTAAAGACTGTCAAACCAGCACACATCAAAGGAGCAGCTTCCTTGGGTTTCAAGTTGTCAGGGATACGGTACACAAATCTTGACGAGATATGTTAGTTAGTGAGCTATAAGCATATAGTGATTACTGCATACCTATCCTTGCAAACGACACCATGGGCGAATGCATTGTTATTTCCTTCTGGGAACATGACGCGGTCATAGCACATGATATCATTGCCCGAGTTGCATTGACGGCAATCGAGACAACAATTGCGTAGATAAGAATAGCTGATGATGATACATTAACATGGAGTCATTCAACCTATAATGATGATATAACTTACCCCACAATGTCACCCTTTGCAAATTTTGTCACTGAAGAGCCTACATCGACCACTTCACCAATAGGCTCATGCCCCAATATTGTTTCCGGTTGGGACATATAAATCACGTCCGTGTGACAGAGCCCACAGGCAAGAATTTTGATATAGATCTCGTCATCCTTAAGAGGTGGAGCATGATATGTAATTTCCTTGAACTTGCCGGGCTTGTCGGTAGTAGCAAATGCAGTGATGTTGTATCCGTCGTTGTTAGACATATTGATTGAGTGTTCAAGTGAGAGATAGAATGGGAGGGCAACCACCTATCAAGAGCGCACAGGTTTATCTAATTTCCATGGGTTAACATTTCATCCTATCTCCCAAGCATAAAGGCTATCATGCATACCCTTGATTTCCTAGTGTGGCGTGTATATCTTGCATGAATTGGGCAGCAGCTGAAATCCAGAGAGGCGATAACCCCCGCATAATACTTCTTTCTCAGCTCCCAACACACTCGATGCCTTCCACAACAAGTCCGCTTGAACGCGTGGCACGAGCCATTGCACCTGAATCAGCAACCACAACGCGCCAAAAGATTGAATCGTTGGCAGCATTCAATAGCGTACTACATGGTAGACCTTGTCATTCCTTGTGTTTTTGAAAACCATATCTAACGATTGGTAAATTGGATAGACGTCAGCCTTGACCAAGCTCAATCGATCTTCTCAGCCGTGCCTCTTGCCAACTTTTACCTCGTATTCGGAAGCCTTGACAGCGAGGATAATGAGGAACAGCAACTCTCGAATATCATGTGTGAGGTGATAAACAAGTTACTGCGACCATTCTCGTACGACATGATCATGCAAGATGAAAACAACCAGGTAACCGAAGGCAACATCCCATTTTCAACACTATCCACTGATCGATATGACCCTCTAGACTTTTCTCTCTCAAGGATTGAATCATTTTTCACCAGAAATTCGTCAGCTTTCACTCGAACAAGTGGCCAAGTGCCTGGATGCTTCATCAACCATGCATCAAGTGGTATGTATTATGGAGGGAAGGATAATCCTATAGTAATAACCACCGTCATGTTACAGGCAACATCCCCGATTTTCCCATTCGTGCTGACAACAATCGCATTCAGAGACACAGGCGTTGCTAGTAGAGCAGTCGATATCGCTGCCAAGGTATACTACGAAAACTCGCTAAAAAGAGAGCACCACACTCAAACATATTATAGATCGCATCCAATGAACCTCAATGCTTATTCGTCAACAGTGCATCCATCATTCGCAGTTTACAGGAAACGCAAGTATCTTGTTGTGGGAAGTCATCATGGATCAATAGTAGTAACATTCCACATGATTATAGGAGCGACGCAGTACGATTCCGTGTTTATGATTTGATTATACGAGTTGCTGGGTCGTCTGATGACGCTTTTCGGCTGGCAGAGAGCTCGGGATTTCTGGTAACCATATTGGATGAAGTCAATTCTGACGATATCTTGGTTCAGTTGAACGCAATTGAAATGCTGAAAGAGGTAAAGCATGGCATGATTTTTCACGCAGCGATCATGAGATGTTCTAATGCTTATTATTATGATGGCCTTTGATTGTGCATGCTTAGGTTGCGGTTACTCCTTGCGGACTGGATTTCCTCGAGCGATCAGGTGTGCTGCAAACTCTGGCTTCTCAAATAGGCAATTCTGAAACCAACGACGCAAGCACAATACTTGTCAAGTCGCTAATTCTCAAGTTCTTTGGAAAATTGGGAGAGAATGAAGTATGTAATATATGGCAGTGGCTTTCATCGAACGTATTCATTGATTATACATGTGCCTAGGCAATTCAATTCGAACCAATCCAGAGCAAATACCAGGTGTTTGACAAATTGCAACAGTGCCTTGATGACACCAATAAGGAAATATTGGTAAGGAAGAAGCCTGTGAATTAACCAATCCAGCTTGATTATGGGGGGCTGATAGTAATTATTGTTCAGACCGTAGCTATTGCAGTGGTGGGTTTAATTGGATCTCATGCCGCTGGCCTCGCTCTGCTACTCAATTCGCCGCTGATGACCAAGTTCATGGAAGGATATCAAGCATCATCTGGAGATGTTAAAGCCGTCTATATTCAAAGTTTATCCAAGTTTATTGGAATAAGGTTAGTAGTACATTAGTGGCCCGATGTTAAGATTTAATGCACTGAGACTTTTGTACCCACTTATGCACATAGTGGTGACCCTGCAGTAGAGCAAATGACGCGTCAAGTTTACCAAACCATCAATGGCAAGTTGAACACAATGGAAAATGCAGCCAAATATGGAGGCACAGCTAAAAATATGTTTCGTCTCCAGGGGCACCTTCGACATTGGAAAGCTTGATGCAGACGGCGACTCAGCCTTTGGAGGAAATCCGAGTACCTATCTTTGCTTTGATGCAAGCCATTGCAAGCCATTCTTGGGGCCGAGAAGTGAGTAGCATTTATTTGCCATGGCTCGGTGGATTTGGTGCATGTTGACAGCTGTCATATATGGGAGAAGGATAGGGCAAGGGAACAACAGCAAGAGAAAGGTTGTGTGTGTGAAATGTGTATGTGAAGAACAGAAAAAAAGGGATGTGGTCCTGCAGAAGTTGGGGTCTCGGTCGGGCTGAAAACAGCAATCTGATTCCAAAGTACGTTTTTGTAGGAAATGGCACGAGCCCCCACGTTCCTAGGATACTTACTGGATCGGTCTACTGAACATACGCCACTTGGACAGGTAATGTCAATGACACACTATACATATATGTATACAAGAACGCCACTAACGCATGTCTATGCACACAATATAGAAATGGAAATTTGGCATTGTACAAACGTTGGTATCAGCAGAAAATGCACGGCAGATATTTGGGCAACATTATACGTTGATGCTCCAGTTTATCCGACAAGGCCCATACTACCGACCCACCGAGGCAGCCGCGATTATGGAGAGCGCTTAGTGATAGGGATGAGGGGAAATAAAAAAGGGGTCTTTTGATGCAGTGTATTCAAATGTCGGAATTGGTCCTGTCATCCACAAGATTGTTATTACTCATACATCGTGCATTAGTAAGTTGCATGCGTGGAACCCCCATCAAATAAAGAATAAAAGAGTGGTGGAGGAAAAAGAAACCGAGCTCGAACCCGCTTGTCCATTATATGACCTCCTTTTCCACCTACCTTTACCTCCTCCCATGTCGTTAAAATACAGCATACAACAAGACCAACACAATCTCCTTCCAAAACATCGAATACGACGCAATCATCCTTATGTGTCTGGTTGTTGGTCAACAGCCATCAGAGGCATTGCTTTTCGTCATCGAGAACCTGTGTCACCACCTGATAACTATAAAGCCAAAAATGACAGATATGATATTCTCGCCGTATTAGAATCCATTGGTACAGGCGCGTATGCTCAAGTACGACTAGGTGTTGGCAGTGACTATAACCTATACGCTATAAAGACCTTTCGACCACGTTCGAAAAAGGTGTCCCATCGCTCATTCCTGAAGGCTATCAGCTCAGAATACTGTATTGCAGCAACAATGGACCACCCCAATATAATCAAAACATTGGATTTCAGCATCGACCAGAGTGGTCATTATTTTACGACAATGGAATATGTAAGCGCTTTCACCTTTATTTTCCCAAAAGTGTGTGTGTGCGCATCTACCCAACGGGCTGCTTATCATACTTTTGCATGCATCTTTGTTATAGTGTGCAGATGAAGACTTGTGCAGTGCCATTACGCATGGGAGTTTGACCAAAGAGGAGAAATATTGCTTTTTCAAGCAGATTCTTCAAGGCGTGCTGTACATGCATTCAATGGGTGTAGCTCATCGTGACATCAAGCCAGAGAATATTTTAATTCATGGACATCTTGTGCGGATTACCGATTTTGGTCAAGCGTCGGTTATGCGAGATGCATGGCATTCCAATAATCAACTATGTTTTGGCGTGTGTGGTACCGTATGCTATGCAGCCCCCGAGGTGTTTGTTTCATCCACAGGTTACGAGGGCGATAAAGCTGACATGTGGTCTGTTGGGATGGTGCTGTATGTACTCCTATATGGTGACCTGCTTTTTACAAGCGCCAAAACTACCAACCCCTACTACCGTTCCTTTGTTCGCCAGCATGCTATGCGACGCTTTTCATTCTTTGATCGGTTGGATCCTGAAGTCACTGAAACGCTTTATCATCTCCTTGATCCCAATCCAGCTACCCGTTATACGTGTAAGCGTACACTGCTTATGCCTTGGATTACCAACATTCAGGCTTGCAAGCCGAGCACCCGAAAGCATGATCACTGTAACGACCACGTGCGCAAAAAATTGACGCCCTTAAGCAAGCATATAATGTCTCTGTTGTAATACATACCATGATACCCATTTGCACTTGTCATCCATCACCACTCTTGACATCATTTGTCGTATTGAGTCACGACGACGACCACCCCAATTTTCATTCCCTTGATTTTCTCCAATTTCATGTATATTTAGATGCCAGTATGTTTACTAGTAAACTGAAAGCAACTCGCTCAAGAGTAACACAACCACCCGTCTTGCCCTTTGATAGACCAATCTTGAACGACCCAACGACAATGTTGCCATTGCCAACAATGTGAGTACTGACATTGTCACGCACGCACATATACAATTTATGTTGACTTGATTTAGACATTGTGCCTTGTCGACTTTTTAGAAACCCCTCTCGTCTTTGAAAAGTGAGTGTCTCTCTTGCCTGGCAACGGTTTCATCAATGACTCATTCTACCCAGAGGAAACGTGGTGGTGGACTATTATGCATGTCAAGACATGCCTGAACATCTCAAGCAGTGGGCATTTGATCTCGTCAAGGACAATATGTATGACATGTAAGGCTTGTGAAGATATCCTGCTGCATCACTGCATGTTGGCTGATTGGGTGGCTATTAGGTATGCTCGATCCAAAGATGGATGGGATGATGAACACAAAAAGAGCGAGATGTTTGCCCCTGAAGCCCGATACCTCGTCGCAAGATCAGCCAAAGAACCCACGGATCTCAAAGGCTTTCTTCTCTTTCGAATGCTTCATGAAGAAACGATGGACGATGATGTGATGGCACAGGCAGCTTACTGGTAAATACAAAAGTACGCTCATTGATTAAGGTGGTTAACCCGTGTATTGCTAGCTTTGAGCTACAACTCATTCCAGATGCACGTGGCCTTGGTATCGGCGAATACCTAATGAACCTGCTGGAACGAATTGGCAAACACTGGAAGATGGATAAGATGATGCTTACTGTGTTCAAAGGCAAGGATACGCATGAACTTGTGCAACCATGAAATGCTTATACGATATTGGCTTCTTTATATAGCAAACAAAGGAGCATTTCGATTTTATACCGAAAAGATGGGGTAATTACAAGAATAGAAACACGAATACAACTTGTAACTAATCACGATTACCAGATTCGAGCTGGATGAAATCTCACCAAGCGCCTGTCTCTCGCATTTACAAGCACGCAAATTTGATTATGAGATATTGAGCAAAGCGTTATGATGATGATGAGGAGTAATAAGGGAATAAAGAATGAAGGATCTATTATTATGCTACACAAAGGAGGAGGTGTCATTATTCTAGAGAATGGTGGTGATTGTGGAATAACTGCCAACAAGGACAACGAGGATTTGGATGAGTGCCCATAGAAACGGGATCCACGTGGACATGACAAAGAAACCTGCATTGTATACAAATGCTAACGCGACTCCTATACCAAAGTGGGGTCAGCTGCAAGGAATCAAATTACCGACATGTGAGAGAGCGTTCCACTTACCCATAATGCTTCCTATCATAAAGGATGCCAAGGCCCCACCAACAACAAAAATGACTGGGATCATCATAAGCGTGTACCAACGTAGTGTGCGTGTCTTAGCAAACATTAGAAACGCCCATATGCCTATATCAAATGTATTAGACCACAACAGCCTGCAACCAAGTATGTTGTCTACTACCTGCTGGGAGATATACCAATGTTGCGAAAAGCACTGACCAAATTGTAGTATATCGCCATATATCTAAAATAGACTTAGTAGCTATTCAAAGTGGAATAAAGCATAAAAGACACACTTACCGTTCAAATAATAAAGTGAATGGGGGACATCGGCAATCAGGTTGATGGGTACGAAATCAGAGCTAAATGGCCAATAGAGGGATGGCCATGGAGGAGCTTCGTTGTAACCGTATGGTAAACGAAAAGAGGTTGACATAGTGGTGATAAGGTGAGCATGTGTTCTATGTATTCTCTTTGCTGTTTTTGGTTGTTGTCGTCGAAACGAGAGGTCCAAGATACGTGTGTCACACAAGGGAAAATCGACAGGTGACCCACCTGTTCTGGGCTGGAAAAAAAAGAGGCCGTGCAGTAGCATAGCAAGTGTCAGATCTTTCTTTCTTTCCCACTCTTTTCCACTTGTTTCTACAATGGCCAATCTCGACATTAAGATCAAGCTTTCAAACACGCTGGCCACTTTGTTGCTTATCGGCTTTCAAGGGTTCAGCTATTCAAAATGGTATATCGCTTATCTACTATAATACTACGCCTCGGCATAAGTTGACATACGATGGTGTTTCATGCAGGTTTCTCAACCATGAAGCTGGTTTCCATGGACGTGATTTTATTATCATCCTCGTTGGTATACTTCAGCTATTATTGGTTGGCATGACCATATTCCAATGGTTTCCAAGTGCTCCCAAAGGTAACGTATCGACAAAGCAAGGGTGATTGTGGTGGTACACGTATGAAAACTAAGATACACCTGATAGACTTTTTCGAGGCGGTTGGTTTCTGGTATTTGTTGGTGGCAGTTTTGAATAGTGGAGTGTCTCTCCTCTGGGTAAGTCGAGGAAACATATCAGGAGAAAGATGTGTTGTGTGCTTGGTGAACAAAACTAACCACCCGACTTGGTATAATGCCGCTAGTTTTTCCATCTCAACATCTTTGCATTTGTTGGTCTGCTATGGCAGTTGGCCACCTTGGTGTTTATCTACCATCGTTTGCGAGACTATCCACCACGCAATGCAACCGACATGGCGTTCTTGAATGCACCCTTTTCCATTTATACAGCAGCCACCTTTTTCATCACTGTCTGGCAAGTGTTTCAGTTCAGCGATGAGACCAAGAGTCATCCTGTTGTGAGTATTATGGTCGACATCATATTACATCTCATCGCTTGTTCTCACGCATAGCTTCTTTTTACCTCAGGTGCACACGGTCATCATCCTTGCCATCGGATTTGTGGCACTGCATCTCGTGGATTACTCAGACCGACACGATTGGGTTTACGCTCTAACTACTGCATGGTAATGTGTGACAACGATCATTCGGTTTTTTGCATGAACGAAATTCTCATTCATATTCATGTGCAGGATTTTATTGGATGCCGCTGTTTTCTTGACACAAACTCCACACACCGTATCTCTTGTGGTGGTCGGTATCCTTGTCAGCGCTGTTGCTCGTACTTTAATTCCCAACTGGCTTGAACGCATCAATCGTCGCTTTAGTCGATGGACAAATCGTGCCAGTGAGCGTGCTCCCTTGCTCGGTGGCCGTTAATCCTTGCCCATTTCCCTCAACATTCACACAACACTCTTTTGTGAAATATTTTTTTCTCTATTTTCTTTCAACATTTCCCAAATCTATTGCTTAATATAAGGCTTAAGTTTCCTCAATCGTTCCACGGCTTGGTGAAGAACATCATCAGTCTTGCAGAAAGCAAATCGAGCAAAGTTGGCAGCTAGATCCCAGTGATCCTTTGAATAAAATTCGGAAGGTGGGATGGCACATACGCCGATTTCCTTTGTGAGCCAATAGCACGTTTTGAAATCCTTGCCACGGGTATCCAATTCTGGAGGGAAAGGATAATCTTCAGGCACAGCAATCTTGAATGTGTTGACCAGGATATAATAAGCACCTTCGGGTGTGGTGTATGGCAAACCAAGCTCATCAAACACCTTGGCAAGGATCTCACGCTTCTTAAGATAGGCAGCCATTTGATCTTGGAAAATAGGTTCCTTGATTGAAGCTTCGAGACCAGCAGCAACGGCTTCTTGACAAGGCGAGTTGACTGAAAACACAACACGGGTTTGGGCAGCGAAGGAGTACTTGACCAAATGCTCAGGACCAATAAGCCAACCAACACGCCATCCTGTGGCTGCAAAGCTCTTACCACCAGAGCAGACGGTCAAAGTGCGTTCCCAGAGGTTACCGAGAGTGGCAATACGAGGGAATTTCTCGAGAGGTGGATAATAGAGGCGATCATACTAATGCATTGATTAATGCCTACATTGACAACATCCCCTTTTCCCCAACAATACATACCACTTCATCCGAAAGAATAATGAGGTCATGTTCCTCGGCCACTTTACCAATGTCCAATAATTCCTTCTCGTCAAACACTTTTCCAACTGGGTTGTGAGGTGTGTTGATGACGATCATCTTGGTCTTGGGGGTGATCTTGGATCGCAATTCGTTAACATCTAAACGCCACTCATGGGAGGAGATGTTGCTATCGACAGCTCGCTCGGGGGCACGCAAAGGCACAAACACGGGTTTGCCACCATTCATGGTAATGTTGGACTATGGGCCATGATCAATAAACATCAACACACCCTCATCACAAATCCATGACTTACAATGTATTGATCAAAGAAAGGCTCAATGCAGATAACCTCATCACCATCATTCAAATAGCCAGCAAAGGTAGCAAACATGGCTTCATTGGCTCCTGCTGTAACCAAGATCTCGGTCTCGGGATTCAGTTTTCGACCAAATTCAGGCTCATATGATGCAGCGATGGCATTACGCAGACGTGGACGACCTCGTGGATGACTATAACAGCATGTATGATAAGCATCCTTGCCCTTTTTCGAGTAGTGAGTACCACACTTGCCTGTATTGATTTGACTCGACAATATCAATAGCTTCCTTGGCAGCCTTTTGGACAGCCTCGGGTGGACCAAAGCTAGAATTACGTGTCAATCAGCTCAAGGTCTCTTTTTAACAGCTACCATGGGAATGTGTCATTACTTACTTCATGAAGCCTTGGCCGAGGTTGATTGCCTTGGTTTCAGCGGCCAAAGGGGTGAAAATAGACCAAACTAGAACGAGAGCACTCATATAAGCTTATCTCCCCCTCGAACGAGTTGAATAAAGTGTGCCTTGACATACCGTCCTTTTCGAAATGAGCCACACGTGCGGCAGGTGTGAATGTTTTAGACATTGTGGAATAAGGGATACGTCTGAGAGTGACAGCAGCGCGTCCAAGTGTAGCTGTCCTGAAAAACATCAAGAGAAAGCGACGAATCAGGTTCTGTTACAATGACGAATCCTGTTTAGAAATCTCATTTAAGGTTGAGCTCTATCGCAAACATCATCCATTCATCTCCCATCTCCCCATGCTTCCATAGATTGATTCTTTCTTTCTTATGTATCAGAAAACATCCATTACTTAATTATTCATATATCATTATTGCTGTGAGGGATATAAGATTGATTATGATGATTGTCGCAACAATCAAGGGCGGCATGACTGAATTACCTGTGCAACACGAAACGTTTTCCCGACTACTCAGCGATGGCATTTTTTCCCATGGTCGCTGCTTTCTCCCCCAACCACATTGATGATCCCATAACTGTGGTATCATATCTTGGGGTGCATTGACAAGAATATGGATAAGAAATGTCGCCGAATAGATCTCTATAGTGTCATCAATTCAATCTTGCATTGGGCATATTGCTTGGCAAAAGAAGAAGAAGGTTTTTGTTGCTGATTCATAATCGTTTTTGTATTGCACACGCATTGACCATACAAATAAACTTCGGTACTCTTGGTACGCCATTAAAATGACTTACATTAATGATATATAGAGCGATCCATGGTTACATTTAAGCTAGTTCGCCTCTTCTTACATAACGCATGACATCCATCCCTTTAATGCGAAGCTCATTGAATAACTGCCTTTATTCATGATGACCACTCAAAGCATCCCACATCCTTATCCACAAGTTCACTGTTCTTTTGAGATGCCAGTGACGCAGCTAGTTCTATCGAGAAGATCACTCTTTCATGAGGGAAGCATCTTGCTGAAAGTTTAATGTATTTGTTAAAAAGGCTATATAACTGACTAGCACTTTGCAACCTCATCTTTTCGAAAGCATGTTTATGCAAGCTTGCTTAAGAATGGAAAATTGAGAGGGGAACTAGAGGAAATCCTGTTGGTTTTGTGGGAGTGGGATCTCCATGGAGAATATCATCTGCCTTCAAACCATAGTAGCATTCTTCTTTAAGGAACATATCTCGCATTGCATAAGTTGTTGATAGGGTTACTACTATACTGCATGCGAACCTTACTAAGAGCTTGTCTGATTGGTCAGCTGCCATTTCACAGCCCAAGCATTGTAGCGGTGGGGGAGAGCGAAAATACACCACCATACGCTTCTTCCAACTCAAATATGTCTGCGACCGACGATGTTGATCGATCTTCATGGCTTAGTGGCTATTCAGACAGTAAGTTCTCTAAAACACTACATTGGCCCTGGTATTGAACGCAACTTTTTATTATGTAGCAGTTGAAGCACTTCCTATCGAGTTACAACGCAACTTTACACTTATTCGACAGCTTGACGACAGTGCACAAGGTAATTCTACCCTACTACTCATCAATGCTTGTTCTCATGCCATGTCCGGGTAGAGCTTATGGATGACGTTGCGTCCAAATCACTGCGTTTAATGAACCAAAAGACCGTGCTGTCGCCAAAGGAACGCCAACAACGACTCGCTAATATTGGCTCACTCTTGAATGAAGTTCTCAAGCGTGGAGAAGAGAAGTTTGCATTGGCCAAGTCTACGTACGATACTGTGGATCGTCATTGTACCAAGTTGGATATGGATTTACAAAAGTACGAGGACGAGCAGCTAATAGGCCCTACTATGGGTCGTCCATCAACCGGGACGTCAACGGCTGGATCCGACAAACGCCCTGAAAAGGAAGAGCACAGTATGTTGATAGTGGATGTGATATGTACGTGATGTTGAGTAATCTTTTTATTAGAACGCAAGAAACGAAAACAAACGCGTGGAAGGAAAAAAGGAATTGCACCTGAAGTGGATGAAGGACAACAACAAGGTGAATACCTTTCAGCAGAAGATTCCAAGCAGCATGCACAGGCGTAAGTTATTTACATTTGCAAAAGCTCATGGAAAGTGACTAAGCTCATTCTAGTGCCATATCTTTGAGTAATCTACCAATTGATCCCAATGAACCTCTTTATTGCTATTGTCAACAAGTATCCTTTGGTGAAATGGTTGCATGTGATAATGACGAGGTAAATATATTAACAAATGGAGAATGATTTTGTTGCTAATCAATGGGTTTCCTTAGTGCGAAATAGAATGGTTCCACCTGGAATGTGTTGGATTACGGACGCCTCCAAAAGGCAAATGGTACTGCAAGAACTGTGCCGAGTTGCTCAAGATCAAACAAAAGAAATGATGGTTTCAATCTGACAAGTCCTCATCCTCGTCATCCGTTCCTTGTCGTGCTCTCTTCTTATCACGTTCCTCGTCCTCGCGCTCTTTTTCAGCTGCTCGTTTCTTGTATCTAGCTCATACCTATTAGTATATTGGTTGTTGTATATAAAATGTCCTTATTCTATACTCACAATGCAGAATCGGGGTTCTTTGCTGGATTCATGCACACCCGTAATCGTCGATCAATAAGCTTAGCTTCGTTGGGTGAGACAGCCACAAATTGGTCAATGGTCTCTGCCACATCATCTGCGATCTTGGATAACATCTCGATCTTTTCTTTGCCGACCTTGGTTTCCATGTGTCTAAGAGATAGAGGTCAATAGGTTGCATCTTTTTCTGGATACTCGTTTAACAACATACCTCAGAATGTGTTGATCGAATCCACTAGGGCGTCCTGCAATGACAAAGGCTCCCAAAGCAAGCTGTGATGGTTGGTAGATAAATGGCAAATCCGTCAAGAGCATTGATCCAATGACGCCTTGAACCTTATTGTAAGTCTCTTTGAGTAGCTTGATATCCACATCTCCTCTCTATTGCATGTTAAAAAGGCGTACAATTTACGTGTCCCACTAAACCACCAAGCTCACCTGTAATTCCAAGAACAATCCATATGCTGCTCGATAAGGATGATGTACCAAGTATTCGAATCTGATCCCTTGTGATACGACAAACTCCAATCCCAATATGCTGTCGGTTGATGGAAGGTTGAGATTCTTTCCAAACTGATCAATCGATATACGTTCGCTCTCGGATTTGGTTGAAAGGAATAAACAAGTCAACCTATGATGTTGCATTAGAGGAGACCCATCTGCAAATACCATGATTCACTTACAATATATCCTTGGGATGATAATCCATGATGCTGTTGTATAAAAAGAATCGCTTCATGTAAACCATGGCTGTTGCCTGCATCATCCAAGATTAGCCATCCATACATGTTAGGGAAGGGAAGGGGGGTTTATCTCTACGCACCATCACAGCATCCGTGAACTTGAAGTGACGACAAATACTTTGCAGTTGCTTCTCATAAAACCGGCATAACGCAAGCTCCTCCTCGATTGACAAGTATTGCGGATCCTGGCTTTCAGACGATGTCTCCTCTGATTCCTTCTGCAGATTGAGAATAGCACGTTACTTTGCATTCCAAATGGGGGCTGACGATCTCGTATGCAAACGTACCAGATCTTCTTGTATATTCTGCTTGACACGTTCAACGGCTGTTTCATGACTCGTCTTTCGTATATTCCAAAGCTGCTCAGGACTAAAACGCCAATGACGATACTGAGACGATTCTTCGTATATGGGTGGGCGCGCATTGGTCTCTGTCGGTTGCTCCTCGGCCATACTTGTAACTGAATAAAGCGAAAAGAACAAGAACCCGCGCTGCGCTCAAGCCGCTTTACACTCCAAATACCATTGATAGCCCGCTCCATATACTACCTTTACGACTTGCATTTGCTTTCCCCTTTCTCATTTATCTTGTTGTTTCTATAGTCAATAAAGACTTGACGTAATGCACACTTTCTTATAGTAATCCGTGTAAATATGCAATATGCTGTCAAAACTATTTTCATTTAGTATTGTACTCTTATTCAATTATCCGTTCCATATTATTATTACCATTCACAGCTCATATGTGAGTAAGATCGTCCTTGTGAATTCAAACCACGGATTTGATCCGTCGCTGTTAAAAGATGGCAGGCAATTCAATTCTCTCCGACAACTCAAACAATGATAACCTCTATTCAACCCGAAATTGCGATACATTGAGCTCCCCAAAAACGTTCTTCTTTTTACCAACAGGTAGTATGGTAAATCCGCTACCGAAAGCAACCAATATTGTTCACTTTCCAAATAAGGAAGTTGAGTCGTCTATGTGGCATCTTACCATCCAGAAAAACAAGCAACAAGCGCGGATGGTTTAGTGGTATAATATCCGCCTGCCACGCGGATGACCCGGGTTCGATTCCCGGTCCGCGCATCCATCGATTCAAAACAACCTTCCAAGGTTTCTTTCTTTTTTCTTTTTTTGTGAAAAGTGGTCACGTGATGTGTATGTCGGTATACTTCTTTATCTTTTGACAAGATCACATGATCTTGATCATGATTCCACGACATTCCTTTTGGCACACTTCGGATATACTTCTTTACCATTTGAAGTATCATATGATTTCCATCCATGTTTCCTTGACATTCCTTTTGATACATCACACACAATGCACGGTCACACCTTTCCATCGCTTTCCCTCCCCTCTCCCATCGTTTCTAGAATCTACATCCACACATATATATAAGAACGCATTGCGTCCAAAAATAAATCATCATCTTTCATCTCTCGTAAAAAGGTCATCTTTTATCAATTGTTGTCCTGGCCTTGCTTTGCAGCCAATCTTGATCACGACATGTATGCCAATACAAGTCGATGGTGTTGGAAGGTAGATATTTTGCTATCCGTAGTAAGAGGGATGCTAGTGCATTCACAAAACCCGGCTTCATGTCACCCATCACCGCTTTCTCCTGTTGTATATAAAAAATCTCTGACTCTAGCAAATTGCTCAGCGAGAATGATATCCTTTAAGCGTTTTTATATTCCAATAAGCTATGAACCCATTTTTGGTAGATATGGTACGCTGAGCATCGAAAACTATTAGAAGGGCTTATTGCCGACGTTACTTGAGAAGCTAACCAGGTATATATGAAAAAAAAACATATTCGCCAGAGCTAGCTCTTCTTGGGTAATACCACCCATCGTATCAATTATCGTCTCAGACATAAGTTTCATCGAAACCTTAAGGAAGGTTAATCTTTCTACTTGCAAAAGTCACCCGTTCAATCATCTCGGTTAATAGTTGTGATAGAGGAATGAAAGATAAAGTTTTGCTTAAAGGTAAACCCATAGATTGGAAAATAAGGCCATACTGCTACTACTAAAACGTGATTGCAAGATCATTTTATGCCTCGCTAGAACCACCCAAGCAACATATATATGTTCTCAAAGAAACATCAATGAAAACAATTATATTGGATACACACTCTTCGATATTAGATTACCACTCTTATTATAAAACTTGGGCGCACAAAAGAGCATAATATATGGGTGTTGGGGGGGTGTGGAGTGGGGTGGGGTGGGAGTGGCTACGCACAAATAAGACTCTCACGGTTGCTCCTGATATGCATCATATAAGGAATGGGTGCAATATGTATCAGCTAGAGTCGATGTGAACAAAGCAAGGCTGACACCATCTCCACATTTGCTGAGTTATATGTGCAAGTGGTCCGTGTGCCACTGGATGTAAGGATGTAATCCTTGTTGAAACGTCATCACACCCTACTACTGCTGCACAGCCGCATGAATTTCTTCAGCCGAGTAGGAACCCAGAAGGAGAACTACGCTCGTTTTCATTCTTTATATCATATTCGATATTGCCACGCCGATACTTTGTTTCTCCCCTTGAATTGCGGCAATCAGCTGCCATGTTTAACATTGCCCCTTACATTGCCAAAGCAAGTATTCCTACATTGGTTCCCCCATGGCGGATGGGTTGTTAGTGACACTGTTTTCTTTATATAGTACGTGCGATCATACCATGCCTTGAATGACCGGCTACAAGTGCCTTACAGCCATACGCAGTTTGGTGTCGTGCTTATGGTGGATGTGGTGGGTGAGTATTATTGGGCTCAGGGGTGGTGGATGCTGGGATGATGAATGAATTGACCGTCGTTGTAACTTAAACATGATTCAATAGGGTTCAGTAGGGTAATAATTCTCGCTCTTCCTATTCATTCTTTACAAGCGCCTGATCCTTTTCCTTTTTTAATAGCTAACCACCCTCGCTACCGAAAAAGGCGTATCAGGTGCTGAAGCAATCGCACTCGAGATTGGAGCGTATATGGGCGAGGTACGGTTGTTTGCTATTGAGATCTGGCATGATTATCCTGACGTTATATATATATATATATACTATTATAGTGCATTCAAATCATTGAGTCATATGGTGGCGACGTTGTCAAGGTAACAATAGAATCATGTTACACAAGACATTCATTCATTATGCTAATACCAATAATGATTAGTTTCTTGGGGATGCAGTGCTTGTTAGTTTTCAAGCTTCACTTGTAGACGGTGTGGATCAAACGGAAGGGAATAAGGAGATGTCGAGACAACAAAAAAGCATTCTTGTACGACGAGCCATTGAATGCGGACAACAACTTCTTACACGATTATCCCATTATCGAGTCTATTTGACCGCCGAGGAACGTACCAAACATCGCACAGCATCTGGTCAACTTGAACGACGTGAGAAGATGCGTGGTCAACGATTCTTTCTCTTCGAGGGTCAAAGCATCGAATCCAACAGCAGCAGTAGCGACACAAGCAACATGGTTGATGATGGTATCAGTTTATCAATGGATGACGTTGAAACTGGTGGTTGGGGCTGTTTACCATCATTTATGCGCCGTCGTCGAAGCAAGAACAGTACTCGAATTCACACCAACCATCGATCCAGCTTATCCAGTGACGATGTGAGCAGCAAAAATGCTATCGATTTAGAACTTCACATTGCCATTTCATGCGGTGATGTATGTAATGTGATACTCGGCGAATTGGAACCTCCTATATCGAACGGCAACGGTGAACCACACAGTCCTCAGCGACCAGCAATTGGTGTGCCAGATGAAATTATATATTCGGGTCGACTGGAATACGCAATATGTGGACCAGCAGTTGAATGGCTTGAAGATGCATTAGCAACAGCAAAAGGTGGAGAGATGAGCATTACACCTGAAGTATACCGATTGATTCAACATAATCAGCCGTTCTATCTTTCCTATGAAAAGCGGAAGCATTTCTATATGGTGCGAGCGAAAGATCAGTGGAGCAAATATCATCATTACATGAATGGAACCGGCAGCATGCTCAGTTTGCCCAAACCACCCCCTGCAGCTCAATTGGATCATGAGGAAGGAACTCCTTTAGACAAGGCTGATTATTACAAATATGTCAATCGCAGTGCACTTTACCGCCTACGACATTGCACAGATGGCAACTTTCCTGCACAGTTCCGTGATGTCACAGTCATGTTCATCAGCCTTGGAAAACTCAATGTCGCCACGTCTCGAGGATTGATGACTGCCCAAAAAGCTCTTGTGGCCGCTATTCGACTACTTATAAAGTACGAAGGAATGTTACAACAATTTGCTGTCGATGACAAAGGTAAGGTTGCAACTTGATATAGACAATGAGTTGTATTCTTATCGTTAACATCTCTATTTTAGGTCCTACTTTGCTAGCCGTGTTTGGTCTTCCCCCTCTTTCTCATGAACGCGAAGCAGTGTTTGCAGCCAAAGCAGCCATTGAATTACGAGATATCTATCGTAATTTGGATCTTCCCGATTTCTCTATTGCATTATCCAGCGGCATGATTTTTAATGCTGTGTTACCACAAGGGAATCCTTATCGACGTGATCCAAGTATATCAGGTGATACCATCATCCTTGCCGTTCGCATGCTCAAATTCCCGTTTGCAAAGAGAAGCGTTGTTTGTGATGCAGCCAGCAAGCAACAAATTCGCGGATCATGCGAGTTTGAAGACATGGGGCAAAATGTCGTTAAAGGGAAATTGAAGCCTATCCAGATACATCGGATCCAGAAATTCGGAGCAGCTACCAACAAGCCGAAGCGTATCTCTCAGCAGCAAACAACTGACTTTATTGGATACAAGATGGAAATGGAGCGTGCAACCCAATTGATCGACGACTGGCACAATGATGCGCAAAATCGACACGTGCTCATTATCTCAGGTCCATCCGGTGTAGGAAAGAGCTTTTTTTGTCAAGCATTGGGAAGAATGATCACATCACTTGGTGTGATGAATTGGTAAGGGTACCGGGATTGAGATACACTTGCTCTTTTAACTAACGATGTATCTTGTATATTAGCTGGGCTAGTTCTACCGAAGGTAATGTCATGGATGAGTGGAATGTATATATAGCAAAGGCTCACATGTTGTGGTGGTGTTATAGTGGAGAAGAGCTCAAAGTACTTTTTGATAAAGAACTTGATTGCTACGCTCTTTGAGATCATCGATTCCAACAAAATACCGGATTCAATCAAACGACGGATGTCTTTTGCACAAGCGAGCTTCACTAGCCAAGCGTACTCTGGACCTTTTACACCCACAGGCGATAGGACGTCTACTTCTTCGCTCATTTCCATGGAATCATTACGTCGATTGCATTCATCATCTTCAGTACCACGTAACTTCTCTGCTGTATCACATCACGCTGAAAGCAACAATGAACTGGCCGAGTTGATTCGCAAATGTTTACGCAAATGCGGTGAAACAGAAAACCTGCTCCCTTTATTCAAAGCCGTCTTTGCTTCACTCACTGATCTGGAAGAAAACAAATACACTGCTCGATTGGATGGACGTGCTCGCGATATCTTGCTTTCAGGTGCAATCACAAAAATGGTGCGATATGTATCCGAGCATGTGGAATTGGCTTTCATTTGTGATGATGTACAATGTAAGGAGGGTGCACACAGGGCAACAATCGCAAGAGTATAAACTCACAAGCATGATTATTATTAGGGGCCGATTCGGCATCAGTACGCGTACTACATCAGATTCATGAGCAATGTCCCCGTGTGATGCTTATCATGGCGACAAGAACGATGCGTGATTACAATCTCACATTCATCAATGATTTCTGCAAGTCAGGGACCCACGACGAGATTGCATTAAATGGGCTGGGAGCCGATGAGATTGGTGAAATCATTATTCAAGCGTTCAAAAGTGGGGTTGTCAAAAGCGTGAGCCCTGAGATCATTCGAGTTTTTCAAAAGCGAACGGGTGGAAATCCATTATATGTAAAGTAAGTATATGTGTTGACCCATTTGTAATTCCATGGTTCGGCTAACATTAAGAAGGAATATGGCAATCGTTTTGAAGGACTTTAACAACCATGTCACAGTGATGGATGGTCAACTTATCACGAGCAGCAATGAATTTGATCTCTCTGACAGCCTTGGGAACTTTGATTACAAGCGCATTATCAGGATGCAGTTCGATCGACTGGATGCCAGCTTTCAGGAGGTTCTCACGGTACGTGATGTGTGATACTGGACATCATTGTTATTTGTATTGGCATTCTTACATGATGATTTTAGGCGGCGAGCTGTCTAGATCAATGCTTTGTTCTTCACGAGGTGGCAGCAATCATCGACCCGGAGAATGCAGTTTTCAAAGACAAGAGTCTTAGTCAGATCATCGACTTGATAAAGGTGCACGACAAGTATCAGTTTTTGCAGCAGGTCGACAATCCCAGTGTATCAGAAAGCAGCGGTGGTGCTGCCATTTTCAGCTTTGCTCATATCACGATTCCTGAGAGCATTTACGCAATGGTCCCGTACGAGACACGTATCATGCTACATGAGTTGCTTGCCAGGCATTATGAAGCCCAATATAACCGCGAAAACGCTGCCGATCTTTTACCCAAAATTGCTCGCCATTACATGAAGACGACTTTGATACCCAAACAACTTCACTTTTTGGACAAATTGGCTGATTACAATATCCGATCCTACTTTTTACCCGAAGCGACAGACAACTTGAAGAATATTGTTCGCATATTGGATGAGAATGAAGAAGCCGCTATGCTCTATGGAAGAGTACGACGCAGTGATATCTACCGGAGACTCGGCATGTGCTACACAATGAGGACAAAGCTCAGTGAAGGTGAACGTTATTTGCATCTGGCTTTGGATACGTTGGGTCATCCATGGCCAACAACCAACCTCGAGTTCTTTCGCAAATTCTGGTCAAATCGGGCATCACAATATCAGCATCGTCGTTGGGGAACTTGGAGCAGATACAAGAATAGCAGAAAGAAAGGCGTGTGGACACGAATTGTTGAAATCATGGTTCAACTATCCAACATTTACTTTTACACTGGCAAAGGCAAGCATTTCGTGTATACTTGTTTGATTGGCCTCAACGCGTGCGAGCGACTCAGTGATGATGGAGTCAACTATACCCTGTTTTTGGCCAGGAATGCTTTGTTATGTTGGATTAACGACCAAAAGCAACACAGTATCTTTTATATCACCAAAGCTCTACGGCATATGGAGGAAAAGAATGATCCTGGCACCCTTACTATATGCGCAATGCTATGTTTCGCTGCTGGGAAATTCAAGAATGCACGTGATCATTTGTATCAATCTATTGAAGCTGTCAAGATACTTGGCACTATTACGGATTGCCAATCGTTTTATCGCTCTGTGGGCCTGGTGTTGACAATGCGGATATTCGAAGGCAAGCTCAATAGCTCCCCACAAGAGCTAGCTTTACTGAAGCAAATGGCAGAGTTAGCCCATGCCAACGGCGACTATGAAGCAGAGGTGTGGATTGGCGTCTACAATGTCGGTAACGCTATCATCATGGATCGACTACGTGATTGTGAGCCGTTTGTGACATTGCTGGAAGCACATATCAAGGAAGCCGCTGACTACAATCAAATCGCAATATATGGTACGCTTGTTTGCTATTATGCGCGTATGCATAATTACGAATCTGCAAGGCGACATCTTCGTTTTCTTGTGCACTCGTTACCATCATTGACAGTGACACGTAAGTATACTACAATGACGCGTACAACTCGTCTATTAACAGTATCCATTGTTATCTTTAGCCAATACATTTCCCATCTTTGGATTGATATTCGCAACGATGGGCCTGTATCGAATGATTGAGGACGATGACGTGGAGCTTTTAACATCTACCGACAGCAAGAGCTATGATCGATTCAACTTTGTGGTCGCTAGAATCAACCATGCTTTTCAGCAAGTCAAGTTTTGGGAGTTTACACAACCATGTTTGTATCTGGCACGGGCGCTGCCGTATATTAGTACAGGACGTACGGTAGAGGGATATCTGGTAAGGAGAGCCTTTTATTGGTATTACTATGGTATTTTTGTTGACTTCCTTTTGTATTATAGGTGTTGCAGCATGGTGCCTGTGAAATGCATTTTATCCAAGAGATCACGTTCCTTAAAGCATACTACTGGGCCAATCTGGGCAAATATGCATTTACACCTGCTGATCGAATAGCATGGACAGAACGAGCGCGCACAGACTTTGATCAATTGGAAATACCAAGTCATACCTATTGTAACCCTGACCCTGTAAATTGCTATGCTCGAGGGGAACAAGCCGATTTGCGAACATGATAAGATACGATCTCGAATAGGAAGCAGGCTTCCTGCCATTTTCATCATCACTGTGTACAACTACTTTTTGTAATCTTTAGAGATTCTAATACCCGTTTGCTACTGCCATTTATATTACAATATATCATCATACCCTATTATAATCTGTCTTCTTTTATTGTTGCTTTATCTGACAAGTGTGTTAATGCCGCTAATGATCATAATGTGTGTCCAGCAATCTTGGTGATACGCATTTCAAAAGTGTAGCAGTAATGACATTCATACTCGGCTTTATTATCATTGCATGCGGATAGAGGATATGACATTGGCGTGGAATACTACTTTAATAATAATGATGCTGGAGGGTGAAAGGATAGAGCAATGCGGGTTAGTGGGTCGGCATGTATGATGTGTGACGTTGCGAGCGGCAGTGGAGTATGTCTCAACTCAACGTGGAAGCTCAGCTAGCTCATCTCCTTTCATCTCTGCCCACTTTACATTTCCAACGACGTGCAACATCAATATGGTATATATCGACCTTCCTTTATTTCCCTGAAGCGACTTTGAATGACTATCGATAAGAGGATGATGGGTGGGATCGTTTGAAAAGAGGATTGGGACAGAGTGTGCAGCAAAAAGAAGGGACAAGATGGTGCAGCTGGGGAAGGATTAACGCGTGAAGCTAATGTCACCCAATTCTCTATAGGGAATGCGGATAGATATCAAGGTAAAAAGAAGAGACGATATACAGCAATCGGCAAACGACTCAATGTTATTCTCTCTATGATACAGCGCAAGTTGTTGTCGCGTTCAGACCGCGTAAAGAGCGTCGACCTTCATCCTACCGAACCATGGGTTCTTGCCAGCTTGTACAACGGCCACGTTTATATCTACAACTATGAAACTCAAGTAAGATGTCTACAGCAAAAGAAGGATATGTCTATACATATATCTGACATATCTTTTTATTGTGCAACCTAGGCATTGGTCAAGACATTCGAAGTGACAGAAACACCTGGTGGGTTACAATCCTCAATATCCTCGATATATTACATGCTCATTACTTTATCTATCAGTGCGAGCTGCCAAGTTTATTGCACGCAAGAATTGGATCGTTACTGGATCGGATGATTCGCAAATTCGCGTTTTCAACTACAACACGCACGAAAAGGTGGCAAGCTTTGAAGGTCATCCCGACTACATTCGTTGCTTGGCAGTTCATCCAACACAACCTCTTGTTTTATCCGGATCTGATGACATGACGATTCGCTTGTGGGATTGGGAAAAGGGATGGAAATGTGTGCAGGTAAGCTTGAAGATATTTTATGCATGATTTTTATCCCTTGTATGCTCACTCATTGGTGTAATTAGATTTTCGAGGGACATTCGCATTTTGTCATGCATTTGACTTTCAATCCCAAGGATTCCAACACATTCGCTTCCGCTGGTCTTGATGGTGTTATCAAGGTGTGGTCTCTTGGATCCAACGTACCCAACTTTACTCTTGAAGGTCATGAAAAGGGTGTCAACTACGTCGATTATTATCATGGTGGTGATAAGCCATATTTGATCTCTTGTGCCGATGACAAGTAAGTCCGTTATGCTAACATTAATCCATATACAACCTAACCTTCCTTTCAACTAGTCTTGTGAAGGTGTGGGATTATCAAAACAAGAACTGCGTTCAAACACTCGAAGGACACAGCCAAAACGTCAACTTTGCATCATTCCATCCCGAATTACCCATCATCATGTCTGGATCAGAAGACGGCACTGTTCGTATCTGGAATTCGGATACCTATCGCCTTGAAAACAGCCTCAACTATGGCTTGGAGCGTGCTTGGTGTATCGCCTATCAGAAAGGTGGCAACAATGTGGCCTTGGGTTTCGATGAAGGTTCAGTTGTGATCAAGCTTGGTCGTGAGGAACCAGCCGTATCGATGGATGCTTCTGGAAAGATCATTTGGGCAAAGCACTCAGAAATCCAAACAGCTAATATTAAGGCTGGTGTGGGTAAGTTTGAGATAAAAGGATGGAGGGATCAATGTTCAATCACTGACTCTCTTGTATAGACGAGAATATCAAAGATGGTGATCGTATGGCTCTACCAATCAAGGATCTTGGCAGCTGTGAAGTCTATCCACAAACTCTTCAACACTCGCCCAATGGTCGTTTTGTCGTGGTGTGTGGAGACGGCGAATATATCATCTATACTGCATTGGCATGGAGAAACAAGAGCTTCGGCAGCGGTTTAGGCTTTGTATGGGCCGCGGATTCGAACGTGTATGCTGTGCGTGAATCGACATCGCGCGTCAAGATTTTCAAAAACTTTAAGGAGCGTGCTGGCTTACTTCCTAAGCTCAACTATGCTGCTGAAGGTATCTTTGGTGGTGCCTTACTCGGTGTTCGTTCCAATGGCTTCTTGAACTTTTATGATTGGGAAACGGGAGCCGTCGTAAGAAGAATCGATGTCGATGCCAAGAACGTCTTCTGGTCGGATGCTGGTGATCTTGTCGCCATCATCTGTGATGAATCCTTCTACATTTTGCGATACAACGCCCAGGCTTATGCTCAATTCCTTGAAAGTGGAGGTGATCCTGGTGTCGAAGGTGTTGAGGAAGCATTTGAATTCGTCAATGATATCACCGAGAGGTATGTATAGAATGGTATTGGATCGATAATCGTTCAAGGTATTAACATGCATTTGATAGTGTGCGAACAGGAACATGGGCTGGTGATTGCTTCATCTACACTAACAATGCCAACCGACTCAATTATCTTGTGGGTGACGTGACTTATACCATCAGTCATTTCGACAAGTAAGGCTTCATCTTTCAATCTAATCAAGTGAGTTATGCTAAATATCGTTTTTTCTATAGGCCAATGTATCTCCTCGGCTACTCACCTCGTGACAATCGAGTGTACCTTGCAGACAGGGTAAAACAAATATTACGATTTCGGATAGACCTGTGTTACTCATTTTTATTATGATAGGATGTTAATATCTTCAGCTATGCATTATCCCTCACAGTGATCCAATATCAAACTGCCGTCTTGCGTGGTGATCTCGAATCAGCAGCCAGCCTTCTTCCATCTATTCCCTCCGACCAACGTGGACGTATTGCACGTTTCCTTGAATCACAAGACCTTAAAGAGTTGGCTTTGGAAGTATCCACTGATGCAGAGCAGAAGTTTGATCTTGCCATTCAACTTGGAAAATTGGATATCGCTACAGAACTTGCACGTGAATTGGATAGTGAAGCAAGGTGGCGTAACCTTGGAGACGTTGCTTTGTCCAACTGGAAGTTTGATTTGGCAGAGGAATGCCTTCAAAAGGCTAAGGATTTGAGCGGTTTACTTTTGTTCTACTCATCAAGCAACAATCGAGATGGCATGCGTAAGGTTGCCGACGAAGCTTGTAAGTCTTGGTTTTCTGGGTATCTTTATGATTGCAATACTTACTCTAGAACAAATTAGTGGCCAAAGGAAAGAACAACATTGCATTTACAGCCTTGTTCCAGCTTGGTGCTGTAGATGAGGTTATTCAATTGCTTATCAAGACCGAGCGTCTACCTGAAGCTGCCATGTTGGCTAGAACATATGCACCAGATAGTATGTCATCCGTGCTCAAACTCTGGAAAGCCGATCTCGAGAAGCGAAACCGTAAAAAGACGGCAGAGAGCCTTGCTGATCCAGCAGAGTATCCCAATCTCTTTGCAGAGTTGCAAAAGGTAATATATATATATTAATGCGCTACTCATACATTGCTAACTGGGCATGATTAGACTCAAGAACCACCACAAGATCTGTTATAAACCTACCCTTTACTCTTTCCTTCACAATAAAACCCACATCTTGAGGCGTTGTAGTAGAATAAACTTGTAGTAATACTGACACATGACAAGCCTTTTGCTTCTGGGATAATATTGTTGCATAGAGTAGCATCATTTGAGAACAATGAACGATCATCATTTAGCCTAGGCATCATGCTCTTTGCCGTGATCCCGTTGTATATTATCTAATAGAACAGTTATCGTACAATATTGAATTACAAGAAAAAAAATGTATGCTACTAGCGCGAAGATCTAATCATCAAAAAAGGGAGATGGTTTACACTACTACCAAATGACTATTCTTTAAAACGCACTTCCTCTCTCTTTCCTTATCACAGCATTTCGAGTGGATATACTTTTACAATACTCCACCAATCTTTCTATGAGACAATGCATCAAGTGCATACACAAAACGAGGTCCAGCTCAGGAAGAAGGAAGGATTATAGAACCTTGGAAGTGGCTGGCCCACGCAATCTCGTATTCGCTAAAGTATCCCTTTAATCCAAACATCAAACAATCATTCACAAGAGACAGAAGGAGAGGTGCAATGAATGCAGAAGGCATTGTGCAAAGGTGTACATTAGGTGGCACTTGATGCGTGGTGGCGAATTATGCACGAAACATGAGTTGGATGATGATGGTTGCATACGGTTGGCAGGTTGTACAGAAGATGATGATTGAAGCCTCCATGGAATAGCGTGTAAAGTACGAGTATACTGGTTGTTGACAATGAATACACTCTTTTACCACGCGTTATATACCCAATTCCTTCCAACCCATGTACCAAACCAATATCCAGATCCATATACATCATACGCATTCGTTTATATCAAAGCAAGTTGCTACACGTAAATAACGCTGCTTCTATATATAATGGCTATCTGCTGTCCACCCAAAAATGCTTCATGAGAGGTTGCTGCAAGTAACTTGAGACATTGATAATAGCAACGGCTGCTACGTTTGGTCGCGGCAGAGGACTGTGCAAGAGCGTGTGTTGTAGTAGAGTGACAAGGCTGTGAATGCTGTTTGAATACAGTGGATTAAAGACCTTGCTAATAGAAACTGCTAGAATGAGGCTGTTACGATTGGTTGTGGCAGAAGAGTGTACAAGGGAACGTGCAGTGTCAAGGAATGCCGGTGTTGCTGTAGTGGAGTCCACACGCCATGGAACTTGCCATTCAGTCAAAGGCTTTCAGATCAAGCTATTCGTAGGGCTGACATGATGGGCTGAAGCAGGACAATCGTTCGCAGGTTGTAGTTGTACTTGAATGAGTCCACAATTGAGAATGGGAAGAAGAGGCAAATAAACTGTGAGTGGAAAACCTGGAAATTAACTAGATTTTTCTGAACGTTGGATGATAACTACTTGTTTGAGAGTTGCTCAGCCAAATCCACTCGGATCAAGAAAGTTGAATGATGGAAGTGATGGGTCGGAGCAGGACAGTCGTTTGTATGCAGTGAATTGGGCAATAAAGGTGAATGGGAGGAATGGGCTATCAAGTGGCATGGTACGATTAATTACTCACGCTGATTTTTATAATGTTGGATGATACTTCTTTTTTTGAGCGTAACTCAATCAAATCTTCTCGGATCAAGATAACTGAAGCATGGGCATGCATGTATAGACGAGGAAAATCGTTCGTATGCAGTAGATTGAGCAACAAATGTGAATGGGAGGAATGGGCTATTGGCTGGCAGTTTATGAAGTAACCATCAACTTAATTTTTCCGGTATTGGACGATACTTCTTTGTTTAAGCGTAACTCAATCAAATCTTCTCGGATCAAGAAAGTTGAATGATGGAAGTGATGGTCTGGAGTAGAGGAATCGTTCGTATGCATTGGATTGGGCAATAAAGATGAATGGGAGGAATGGGCTATTAGCTGTCAGTTTACGATTAATTAATCAAGTTGATTTTTGTGATGGCCTTGGATGATACTTCTTTGTTTGAGCGTAACTCAGTCAAATCTTCTCGGATCAACAAAGTTAAAGGATGAAAATGATGGGCTGAAGTAGGGCAATCGTTCACATGCAATGAATTGGGTAAATATGGTGAATGGGAGGAAGGGACTATTAGCTGCCCTGAACGTTGTTCGAGGGTTGCTCATTGCAGAGGTGGTCACTTTGATGTTAATATGGTTAAAGAAAAAGGTTTCAGGTTTGTATAAGTGTGTAAGCCTACTGTAAGATCAAGGGGGGGGAGTGTGGTTTATGCAAGTGATGGTGGGAGCTTGAATTTTGTCCCGTAGGAGAGGTGATGTGGTTGTAATAGTAGTCAGCCATCATTGATCCGTAGCCACCTAATCCATCCAACCCATCCATCCATCCTTCATCCGTCTCATATATTCATCATGGCAGCATCCGTTGAACGACCACAAACGATTCAGACTATGATTGATGGCGTGGAACGTTACAATCCCGAAAACGCTGAAGTCCTTGAAGACTACCTTGCCACGCAGTGCAAGAATGGCGAATACGACCTCATGGCCAACTTGGCATTGTTAAAGCTGTGAGCATCATGCAACAACACATCAGCACCAGGATGCAACCGCTGACACCTTTCATCCGCACGATATAGTTATCAATTCAACCCCCAATTGACCAAGAAGACCGTTATTATCAATGTCCTCGGCAAGGCTCTCACCGCCATCCCCAATCCCGATTTCAATTTATGCATGTACCTCATGACAGACCATGTGGTAACAAAACGACGACGAGTTTATTGTATAAAGTGACGACTGACATAAGGCTATTTTGATGGCATAGGAAGACGAGCAAGTCAAGAGCATGATGCAACTTCAGCAACTCCTTGAACAGTCGCGATACGTCGAATTTTGGAAGACATTTGAGCAGCACCGTGCTCTTGTTAAGGATATCCAAGGTTTCGATGATGCTATTCGTGCTGTTGTCGCCAAGGTTGTCAGCATGTCTTATCAGAATATCAGCAGCAGCGTGCTTCAGTCTTATCTTTCGTTGCAAGGCGATGCATTCGAAAAGTTCTGCCAACAACATCAATGGCAGGTCGAACAGAACGTTGTCAACATTCCTATCAACAAGGACAACGAAGCCAAGACAGTGGTTGTTCGCGAGAACATCAAGTTTGAACAATTGACCAAGATTATTGGTTTCTCAAATGAAATGTAAAGTTGTTTTTTATACAGTCTCTCTTTTTATTGTCTACACCCCACACATGGCAGCCCTACTCTCTATTCCTTCAAATACATCATTTTCGTCTTGATCGAGTGTGGTCAATACACTTGCTTCCCCACCATGGGTCTTGTAAATCCATTCGAAGCAAACCGTCAATGTCTTGAGTCCCAACAAATATCCATCGTCAGGCTGGTTTGGATGCTGAGGAGGATAGGAGAATTCGTGTCTTGGATCTTGTGAAGTCACCGAATGTGCGAAATCGATAATGCGTACATCCATCACCTTATCACTGGTTTCATCGCCATCATAGATCATTAATAATGAGGAACCATAGAATCGATAATCATTGAGTGACCGTATGATGGCAGCCAGACGTCTCAGTTTATGCAGAACCGCGGGTATATGATGAATCTGCACACAGCCATTGTTGTTGAGGAATTGCACCAGAGTGTCTCTGAATTCGATCGGGGACAAGCGCCGGCCTTGATATTTGTCTTGAAAGATGAAATCACCTTGCTTGTAAACCTAGATAAAGAATAGGTTAATGTCGTGTAACCTTATTATCCTCCATTGTAAAAAACATACTCGCCTGCATCCCACAGACACGAACACCCAACGCTGCACTTGTGGATTGTTGACATTTCCTGGTTTGGCTGGCTGCTTTGGCTGATGTCGCATATACGCTATGTTGTCGTGTTCCCATCTTGAGATCCAATACGCATGGAAAATGGATACCATCGGTTAAATCCTCAATCATGATATATTCCTTGTGATCGTCATGCTTCATTTTCTGCTGATCACGTTGATAGACTTGCATCGACCATGGGTTGTTGGGTTTCTCACGTGTTTTCCAGTCATCCCCAGTAGTTGTCAATGCCATATCTTCATCCATGATAAATACATCTTGATCATTGTTATTGTTGTTGTCGTCATCTTGCTGATCACGTCGAGATGTTATTGCCGAGGTTGATTTGGATGAGGAACTTGGTGGTGGTGGCGGTGGAGAAGGAGGAGAAAGCGATGTTGGAGAACAAGATACTGCTGTCAATGGATTATCTTGATCTGCAGGAAGCAATAAACTATGTTGACGTCGTTCAGGAAATGATGAAGGTCGTCGGAATTCACTATTCACTTGTCGTAAACGTTCCTGGATCGCTTGTGGTGTGAAGATGTCACGTAGGATCTGCTCACGTGCTGCACTAACTGAATGTCGTCGACTGCTACGTCTATGGTGACAAGCTCGCCAATCGCTCAAGAGATGCTTGTTCTTTTCAAACACAATATGGGGAACCGAGTCTGCTGAATAGGTGACATTGACGATGCCAAAGTATTGAGGTATGAAGGGGAGTAGCTCGGGCAATTGTCGTTCTAAATGCTCGTAAAAGCTCTGTTCTTTTTTGGAAACAGCTTTGCAAATGGCCTGCTTGGAGAATCGGAAGAAGGAGCCATGGCCGCCGACTTGGTTATCAAACGGAAGTAAAGGGAGTGATGCTGTGATCTGTGTCGGATCAAAGTAGTGTTGCTCATCGTCATCACCGCGCATGAGGGAAAAATAGCAAGAGTGAAGGAAAGAAGAAGGGTGTAAAATGGAAATCTGCCAAAAGCAGTAAGCGTTTTTATATCATTACATTTTCAGACCATCGATAGAGTTATACAGATTTCACGCGTCTAACATCTTGGTATCATTATGAATAAAAGGGAGATATTTAGTAGTAGTAACGAGACGCTTGAGAGGCCAGATGATGTGGATCAACCACAGGAGGAGAATGGTGGTGATATGTTGTTGGTGTTGGTGTTGTTGGGCTGGCATGTATTTGTTGCGGTTGCAAGTAGGGTTGCCGTTCAGCCGTTCTATAGCCATGCTGCTGTTCTTCGTTAAAGTCATCATTGAGGTCCAGCTCATCATCATCGCTTTCTTCAATCACACCAGTAGCACCTATTATAAGAAAAGACAATGAATACAAGCATTCATATGTAACGTCATATTACTTACGTTCAAGGCCGACAATGGATTGGGGTGCACCACACATATAGCTAACGCTGTTCCGGTTGCTACGTCCTTCCTCTCGGATCGATTGTAAGCGGCTGCCTGTTGTTCCGCCTGTTGTTGTTGTTGTTGCTTTCTGTGTGGGTAGTAGCGGAGGTTGATATTGAGATGGCTGTGGTTGAGGTTGTGGAGTAAAGCCGTTAACATTGACAGGACTGACAGGAGGGTTATTGTTGCTGTTTCCATCACTTGTCCAGAAAATGTAGTCGAATTCTGCCAGCAACAAATGCAAGATGCCTGTAGGAATACCGAGAGTAGCAGAAAATACAATGCCAACGTTGCGCATTGTCATTTTGTTTTGACCAGCGTTTTGTACCACCCGGATCAAATGTACCGAGAGTGTGCGGAGCAAGGTATAATTAGCCAATGGGAGTAATGACACCAATCGTCCAAGCTCGCGTATCCGTTCACGTCGATCAATCAAATCCATCACATTCAAGAACTCCTTGAGCAGCTCATTGGTAAGAACATTGCCAGGCAACTCTCGGAACCACATCTTGAGTAGACCAGATACAGCATGGATATCGTAATATTCTTCCGCACTAAGTAGATCCACATCGCCCTCTGTATAATGAAATGTGAGCTATTTGCTATTACCGCCATTTCTTTTTCTTTTTTTACCTTCATTGAATTTGGCCTTGAGTGCACGGATCTTGGAAGCACTTCCACTCAAACGATAAATGCCTTCTTCTTGAATAGCATTCTTGGCTTCGAGGTAATCAATGCAGCGATACACAATAGCTGGGATCTCGTATTCATCCTTCACCTTGGCCACACGAATAGCATCTTCCAAGGGGATACCAAAGACTTGCTTGGCACCGAGAGGCTCAGCCTCTTTACGACCATCTTTTCCAGCGGATGTTGCTGCTGAGCGGTTGTTGTTATTGTTGTTGCTGTTGTTGGAGGATCCCGCAAACATCTTTTTGGACCAGAAGCCTTTACGTTGTCCATTGTTCTTATCCTTTTTGCCATTGTCGCTGTCATCTTGTCGATTCATATTGGTGAGGTTCATTAGCTGTGCATAGTGAGCTTCGTCCAAGCCAGATCGTTGATGTTCAACAGTGCCCAGCACCGGTTTGATATCATTCTTGGATGATGAAGACGATGAAGACGATCCCTTTTCATTGCCCTTTTTGC